>JAUTXX010532990.1:0-10936 GCA_032273605.1 Panulirus laevicauda | reverse complement strand
AGAGAGAGAGAGAGAGAGAGAGAGAGAGAGAGAGAGAGAGAGAGAGAGAGAGAGAGAGAGAGAGAGAGAGTATGGGGTAACATGATCGCTTTTTAAGTTTATAAAATCAGTTTGATGATGTCATCAGTGAACATGTCTTCAAAAAATACAAAGATTAGATAAAACTGGGACTACAACATGAAACTGGGTAAGAAACTTATCAGAAAAGGTTAAAGTACCTTATAGCGTAAGAATAGTGAATGAATGGAGTAAACTCAGAGATAAAACTATGAATTCAGATAACATATAGAAGTTCAAGAAGCTGTCAGACAAACGACTGAGTTGAACAGACGGGGCCCCAAGGGTAGAGACGTGCACGTTGTCACAAGAGAGACACATAGCCACATAGTTACAGGATAATCCCATAAGCAAATACAGTCACAAGGCAGGTACATAACCCGTCACAGGATACAAACAACATATAACGTTACTAGACGTAGGACAGGCACGAAACCATACAGTCATCGGATAAAAACAGCCAGAAACAGCCCACAGCAAGAATGCTAACAAGGGAGTCCGTCCACGTCCTTCTGCTTATATCTAGCTGAAAGCAACTCGAATTCGTTTACGAATCAGCCAGTCTTGTGGACAAAAGTCAAACATCCACGTATGCACATGAAGTGTACCCACTCAGCCTGATAAAGTTAACTATAATACAAAGTACATGAAAACCAAAAACCTTAAGAAATGAAAAGTACCGAGAGAAATGAAAAACAGCTCGACCAACCACAATTCAACTATGGGTAGAAAAACTGGGACTTGGACCTGAAAAATTATAATTGTGGCCACCACACTGTAGCTACAAAAACCATAAACCTACGGGCTACGGCCTCCTAGAGCTTAAGGTCACAGCTACACCGCAGCTTCTACAGCGATCGCGACACAGCGTATCGTCTACAACCGAAAAACTGATCTCATAGCTGAGAAGAGATAAGGTTTCATAGCTTTGTCGTGACAGGTAAGTATCGTATTAAGGATCAACATGGCGGCGTGGCTTATAGAGAAAACTGAAAAATTCCAACCCATCTTAAGCTTTAATCCCAAACAACCTTATATAGTAGCATCACCTGACAAAAACGTTCTAGATGATATTCAAAATAATATAAATCAAGTGACCTTATCTAACAGACATAAGATTTTTGCTAACCCAAACGACCCATACTGCAAACCTATCGCGCTACACCAGAACGTGAATAATAATAGTAATAATAATAATAATAATAATAATAATAATAATAAAAATAATAAAATGACCCAACTCGGGGACCCATGCCTGGAAGTGCCTCCCACCCACATCAGGGCCTGCATGCAACAAAACCAAAGTACACCATGAGTTTAATGTGCAAATCCCCTCTCCTTTTAAGAGCCATACATTTTAGTAAGAAAAATAATGGATAGCAAGGTTTTCTATTTTTATTGGCATAAGCATTTTGTACTTAGTCACTTGATAATAAAATGCACACACATTAAAAAATGAAGTGTGTTAAAATGTGAGAAACCATTTAAATTCAACTATGGGAATTATCAGACCTGATATGTAATACAGCTGGTCACAAAGGGTCTCATTATCAACAATGCCTTCCTTCTACCTGCCAGCCATGTTCGTGATCTACAAACAAATAAAAAGCCGACTTCACTAGAAGGAAGCTCCAATACCTTCTACCTATCATTACACTCAATCCTTTTATAGCATACCAAATTACAAAGAAAACAAATCTATAATATCCATGGTTCTCAAATCAATTCATAATTCTTATAAATCCACAGCTTTTGGTTAAACCAGCATCAACAAAAATGAGCACTTGTAAGTAATATTTCCAGTAAGAGGAAATCATACATGAATGCACAGAGCAATCAGACAAAACAGAAAATAGATTTCTGGATAATTTCAACAAACAATACAAACATACTCTATCAGTTCTGTGCTTGAGTATAACATCATCAAGAGCTAGCAGCAACTAAACCAGGATTTCAGTTTGAAAAGTTGTAAGAAATTTTGATAATCTTTTCAATAAAGTGCACAGAATACTACAGTATCATGTATTTGATCTGCATTAAAATAAAAAAGTACACAGTAAGTTTGTACGGTAATATTATCCTAAGAAAAATGTTTGTATACTACGAGATGATACTTACTTCCATGGTTGACTCTTACAAGAACAAGGGCAATGATCACGATTCTCATGAGGACAAGGACAGTAGCTACAGTTCTCACAAGGACAAGGGCAACATCTAAAAAGTTCTGAAGTGCACATGTTGAGGCTGTACCAGTCAATGCTCTCACATAACCAGTACCATGTCACTTGTTACCTATTTTTTTTTTTTGGCATTACTTTCATTATAAAAAATAACTTTTTATCTTCAAAATGCCTTGGTCAACCAATTTCGTTGTGACTATAAATATCATAAGCTATGAGCCCTTCAAGTAAGAAATGGCACACAAGAAAAAACATAAAACACAACTGAAAGACAATATTGTACTTATGTGTGAAATAACTACACATGGTTAACACTTGGAAACTAAATTGCCTAAGTAGGGTAATTATGTCATCTACAGGAGATAAACGTCTGAATTCAGCCTAAAGAAATTACCACAAGATAAGCACAACCAATATCCTGGCGCTGTACATAACGACAGCCAGTCAAATACAGGATCAGTGAACTCTGACAATGAATTCCACATCTCTTTATATTATAGAAAATTGAATATGAGAAAGTAAGCTCTCATGCATCTATTCATATACATAAGAGTCTCAAATGCAAAATTTACTTTCTGTACTCCATAAAAAGGTATTGAGATGTATAATATCATCAAACAATACACCAATATGGCTAAAAAAGTGACCAAGTCTACTGACAAATATCATATATCTGTGAGAAACCCAAATGAAAATCAAAGACTACCTGAAAGATTAAGCAGTCTCAAAGTTGACAAAAAACTAGCATTATTCATAAAATGTACTTGTTTGTCCTAATATTACAGTGATACATCCCAAAACTGGACTAATTGGTGTAGCTTATCCAAACAACTAGAGCTAAAAGGAATAAAATTCACTTACAAGTTCATAATCAACAAATCCAGTCCATAAAAAAATTTCTTGTTATGGCTACCTCACTACATATATCATCTCTATCCTCACTTCTTGTAACACAACCTGAAGTCAACTCCATGCCTTTTGTCTATCAAGTGGCTTTATCAACTGAAGACACCGCCTCCCCACTAGATTCTTGAACTAACAAAGCATACTGATTAATATCAATTAATTCTTCATCACCTAATTCCAAACTTCATTTTTGTTGCTGAATCAACTTACAAGGGAACAAGTTAAAAAACAACCAAGGATGAATGAATGTAGACACTATTCTGAAAGGTTCTTTGAACCACCTACACAAGCCGCAAGTAGATTTCCCTTTAAATCATGAATAATATGAGCAAACTATTTCACTAATTTGGAACTGATCCATGAGTTAACCTAGAGTTAACCTGAGCATTAACAGGGTCTTTCCAAAAGTTAGCTGGCATTCTGGCCGAGTTGGAATACATGGCCCCTGTTACAGCATTAATGACTCCTCGACTTTCATTTGTTTCTAATAGCCAGGGACAACAGCTGTTGGGAAAATTTAATAGTTTATTATAGTAAATGGACCTTCCATGTTAAGTCTAGATGTCTTGAGTGGAAAGGAGCATGAAGTATGATTCCTTAAGCTCTGTCACGTGTAGAGGAAGATATGATTAGTATATACAAAGTAGGTAGCATCTTATAAATTCTTTCGTTAACAATCCTTAACCAGTGCTATCCTTGATCCAATGGTGTCATATCATTACCATAACCAAATGGTAATCTTACCTTACTCATTAACCATCCTGGTATATGACAGGAAAAATCTACCTCTAAGAAAAAACCCAAGTCCATGAACCTTTGATTTCCTTCAACCATGTAATGTAAAAATATTTCTCTCTCTAATCCCCATACCCATCAAAGCTTGTCTTTCATGATAATATTTTACTATAATCTGAGAAACTGTATGCTGTCAGAAATAAGTCAATACAAAACATTACTCCAGCTGTCAAGTTCATGCAAAATCCTGAGCATTTCACACTCTATTGACTTCTATAAGTTATTTCCTACCTTTTTGTTGAAAGACTCCAGGCAACTGTATGTCTATTTAAAATATCTATATAATTACATACACACTAAAATAAGAGTGCCAATAATGATTAGTAATAAAAACTGTTATATCTGTACTGCTCACACAAGCACTACTGCTTTCCTTAAATGTCCAGCCTAAAATAAGCATTGGTTGTATATATGGTAAAAGCACAAAAATTTTGAGGTAGTTCACATTTCTAGTCACACACAACCCATCACCAGAAGAAAAGGACCAGCCCAGGGGAACAGGATCCCAAAACACTGGTATTTAGTACTATCATGTTAATGCTTTTAACAACATAAGAGTTTCACAAACATATTAGCATGGTGGCCCATTATGTTGGGTGTTCATCCCATTATGTTGGGTGTTCATTGCTTTCATGGATGCTGTTTTAATTCATAAACTGTAAAAACAATCAAAATATTCTGTTCATCTATGAACTGAACTAAAAAACATCTAAGTCAGTTCTCAACTGACTCAATAATCTGCTGAAATAATTTCAACACAAATGACTTAGTTTGTTGAAATGAATGTCTATACTAAGCTCAAATGTTTCAGAATTCCAGACTAAGTTTTGCCAATAAACTGCTAACACCAAAAGCAAAAGGAAACAAGATGCTCTACATAGTTTATGACCGTTTCCAATTCCCTTAATTCTAATATGTCTTATGATCTTAATCAGACACCATATTCTGCTCAGCTTGGTTTGTTATTAGCAATGCAAAAAGTTTTTATCTCAAAAACCTGGAGTTCAAATCCCTAACTATCCCCCAAAATCTTTTCTTTTCTTTCAGTTTAAAATGGATATTTCTGCATGAAATTTAACTATTAATTATGCTTCAGTTATTTGAAAACTATATCCATGATCTCAAGGTGGTTCACTAATATGATTCTCATCCTTGTGTGTCTTTGCTTTTCACTTAAAGACAACCTTTCTTCATCATTGTCAATTACAGTGACCACAGTAATTTTGCTTCTGAACTGCAAGAACTAATAATTGGAGGATTTCCATTCTCTGTTGAATTTCAAGAATACATGTGAAAGTTCTTAAGATTAGCATTTCCGTCATTCATATCTCCCATGTTAAATCTCTTTTCTAAAAGTAAAGGCAGAAGTCCATCATATGCAGTGAAGAAATGGAAGCTGTGAAGTACAAAAGGATTTTTCTGGAGATGGATACAGACATCAAATTCAGAAATACAGTACTGGGAATCTCCAACTTACAAATGAGCTACATTGCAGGGTGCTCTTCATATGACAAATTGTTCGTAAGTAAAAAAAATATAAAGAAATGATGATAAATATGCACAAAATTAGAGTAAATCCTATAATTGACTCTAAAAATGCATTAGATATTGTATTCCAAAATAAATAAATTTACTAAAACATCATATTAAGCAACATTTAATGAATTAAAGTAGTTCCAAGATTCATGAGTGACTGTATATTGCACAAGAAATTATAGTGTGTTCTACAGAGCTAACATGTAAGTATGGGTTTTTATCGGTAAAACATTTATAAGTCAGGGACTCTCAGCATTACAATGTTCTTACTCATGTACCTGCTCATCTTGTCCCACCTCAGCAGTGATATCAGAAACAGATGACTCCATTATGGCCAAACTTTGCCATGAAACATTAATTTTGGGTTCTTTAGCCACTTCTTGGCCATATTTTGGCAAATGTTCATACAAAGCTGTCTTCCAATAAAACCCATATATTGTATTGTAGAGGGCAAATTTATGATGATCATTTTTAGCCTTCTTTTAAGGTCAAACATTACAACCCCTAGTTGGTTGATAAAATGGGTACCTAGCTCAGGCTAGGATGAAGGCAAGCAAGTATGAATATGTACATGGGTACATATGTATATGGCTGTGTATGAATAAATGGGTGTATACGAGTGAACGGGTCTTTCTTCACCAGTTTCGTGGTGCAAATTTGCTGATGCAGGAAATGGCGATCAAGTATAACAATAATAATAATTATCTTTTTTATTTTCTTATCATATTTGATCACTGTTTCCCACGTCAGCAAGTTAGCACCAGGAAACAGACAAAGAAAGACCCATCCACTCATATAAACACATATATACATACATGTACATACATATCAAAATATGCACATATACATACATATACAATCACATACACAGACATATACATACATACATACACATGTGCATATTCATAGTTGCTTCCCTTCATCCATTCCCAGTACCTCCCCACCCCACAGGAAACAGCATTGCCTCCCCTGCATCAGTGAGGTAGCGCCAGGAAAAAGACGAAAAAAGGCCACCTCTGCTAACATTATTCTCGTGCAATCATGTGTAATGCACTGAAACCAAAGCTCCCTAACCACATCTAGGCCCCACAGACCCCAGTATACCCTGTAGATGGAATACAATACAAAATGTCAATTTGTTGTAATAAAAAATCTAATGAAATCAATAGGGAAAACAAAAAGGAAAAAATAATGTGAATGGAACATTCAACTCATTAAATATATGAATAGTACTCATCATTTTTCTGCTGTGCCTTCTGGCTTGATTTAACTTATACTTAAGTACAAAGGTAAAGATGCATTCATCATCATGATCTTGGGGAAAATGTATCCTTTATCATCATCACAATTGTCAGAGACTTTAATTTAGGATTTTTTTTCATAATGATAATGTAGGCAGTAGTTGGGAGGCACCCACTAACCATGAAGGTATATTACCAGTAATACCCGCCTGGGTATCAGGAGGATCAGTGATGGCTGTGTAGTTTGCCAGAACTTCAGACGTTATCAAGCTGCACTTCTCTGACCCACATAGTTCTCTTTTCTTTCTAACTCACCCTCACATGGACTGCTGAAATTCCATCCACAAACATGATCTCTCTTTGTCACACATAGCACTCAACAACACTTAACTCACACAACTGATTCTTCACTAACTCTAGATTTTCCTTTGGTGAGTCCCTCGTGCTAGCCCTGCCTTTTGGCAAAATGGTAGGAGCAGTAGAAAATGTAGTAGGCAGGAATGTTAGGCTGAAACTTCTACTTTAGGTAGAAGGAGTAGGTAGGAATATCAGGCAGAAGCACTAGGTAAAAGTAGGCTGGAACAATAGGAAGATACATCAGGTAGATGTAGTCATTAGGAACTTAAGGTAGGAGCTCCTGAAAACAATATGCTAGAACTGCCGGTTAGCAATATCATACTGTTACTCCTAATATACAGTAACAAATAAGGCTTTGTTATATTATTAGTAAAAATACTCAACAAACAATGTAGCAGTAAGTAAAATTTACAATGCTCCATTATTGTGAGATATGTATAGCATATATCTTTATTCTAATATCATGTTGAACCATGTATAAAATTTATCATATCAGATTCTAGGAACTCTTAAAATAATTGATAACATTTCAAGAGCTAAAACTCTTTTTTGTAATAAAATTTTTCCACAAATCACCATAATTCATTAGCTTGAATTATTCCCTGAGAATATTGTTTTCTTGTTTGTACACATCTTTAACATACGAACTATTTACACAGGTGTGACCATGTTATGTCAAGGAAATACATCGTAAATTCGAGCATTTTGACTATCATTGAAAATGCCAGTAGTAAAGCCGTGAAAACAAGGACAATTGATAAGAATATCTTAACAAAAAAATCTAGTATTGAGTGGTTTGACCCTTTCAATACTATATGTTGTATAATGTGTCTTGAAGCAACTGCCCCATGCATCATATGACATTCTATTGATTCCCATCTTTCTAATACCCAGCTGATGTTTGCCTCCACCAATTTAATATCCAGTGGTGTCATTAGCAGCTTACCATCACAGCTGGAAAAAATATCACCCACCTCAGTCACCTACAGATCATCAAGAGTGCACAAAACACACGTCATCTGAGTACGATGCCACATGTACACAGTTACCATCATAGTTATTTTTGGAATAAAAGAAACAATTTCTGAGGCATTAGTGAGGATATTTTTGGTGAAAGGGAGCTTATCTATTCATTTACATTTAAATGAGTTTCTGTGTCTATAAATAAAATGTAAAAATAGGTATGGCATGTACAAGATGTATACAAAGACATACAAGAAGTGTGAAATCAAGCCTTACAAAACTAAAAAAAATGTAATGTCATAAGATGTATGCAGTACACAATAGAGATACACCAGGTAAAAACCATAATAATCAAATGTTTAATAAAGAGCATTTATGCTTTCGGCTCAGGTCTTCCCCATCCACTCAAAACCATCCCACACCAACACCACTGAAAGTATATTATTTCTTTAGCATTATCTTTAATAAAGTACGGCTTATATATTTTTTTCAACGGGGAGGGTAACTTTTGAGAAACTCTGCAGTTATGAGGTTAAAGGCAAGAGATAATCAAGGATCCTAGGTTCAAAAGTAGCACCAGACCTGAGACATCTCTCCTGGGCCCCAGTTGTGGGCCAGGGTAAGGTAGCATCTCCAACTGTCCAGGCACTTACAGAAAAAAATAAGATATTGTGCAGTTTCCAAAATTTGTGTCAAAAAAATAAAATATGTGTGACTGAAGGAGAGAAGTTACACATACTGTGCCAGTGAATAGATATGGAAAGGTGTACAGTACAGTATTCATATGACAACATGTGGGACCATGTTTCACCTTTCTTTCTTTCATTCCTGTTCATTGTTTCTCACCTTAATGAGGCAATAACAATAACATTATAATAAAATTTCTTACTTCCCTCCTCCTGCTCATCTTTTGGAAAGTAACAACACAGGTGGGAAGAACTCCCACCCTGACTCCTGTTTCACTTATCTGCCTTCAACACCATACAGGATATACTTGGGTAGAATTCTTTCTTCCTAAAAATATGTTAGATTTCAAAATCCAAACATTGTTTGCTCCCAGGAATTCTGGATTTTCAAATTTTGACTAGCATAATATTCATCTTCACACATCCCAACAAATGTTGTTATTATTATCCCTGACCCCAAATTTTCCTGATACACAAGTCCTTCCCATCCCTCTCCCTTAATTCAGAGCAGTCTTACTATACTTGCTGAAAGGAGTCTTTTCTTGGTAAATTATAGCAGTTTCAAGTAACCTACTTCATGTAAAGATAAATCTTTTTCCAATGCTACTTCGACCAAAGTTAAAAATGATGCTGCTAGTTGGCCATTTAGACCCTACTGAGCTAAGATATACATTAACTAGTGTACTGAACTGAAAAAAATAAAGCCACCCTGCTTTACCTAAGGCTAACAGTCTATAATTTTACTCCTAATGTTTCTTCATTGTAAAACTCTATAAAAAAAATTCTAAATAAGATTAAAGAGACACAAAAACTGAATAAATAAAAGCTTTAATGCCTATGTAAAACAATGAATTTCACATGCATACTTACAACAGGCTTCTCATGCTGTGCCTTTCTGTTAGTGGTCACACACTAAAAAGCCACAAAGTGCTTCCTCAGTCTTTTTTATTTTTCCCATTACCATTTTTGACAGCATCTCCCCCCTTATCTGCAGCAGCTCCCCTCTTGCCGCTAAGGGTCTGAGCCAATGAGTCCCATATGCCACCCAGGAATATGGCACAGAAGAGGTTCTCAAATGGCACAAATGGGTCATGGATGCCCAGCAGGAGAGATGACAGCTGTTGACACAACAGATAATTGAGAAAACATAAATACATATTCCAAGTGTTTAATGTATACAATAATGGAATAATGTTAAAAGGTAATGTCTTGCAGATAATATACAAGAAGATAAGCTCATGAGAAAAGGGAGGAACTGCAAGTTAATGATGACCATTACATTAGGATGGCAAAGTAACACTGTGATAAACATTAAAAGTTGCTGGTGTCGACAAAAGTCCATAGGACACTATATAAGAAAAAATCAGGCAAATACAAGCAATATAACTGAGTTTGAGAAAGAATAGTTACACTGCAAAGTATGGTTGAATGAAGGAGTCTCAAGAGGTTAGAAAGATTTACATTCCAAGTTGACACACTTGGTAAAAAGGAAAGGTATATTGAAGTATCAGATAACATTTTAAAACATGCAAATTGCTAGATGCATGAAAGGCGTTGTAAAGAGAAACAAAAATATATTTGATGAAAGAGAGAATATTTCTGTACTGTGACTATACATGGTCTTTAGAAGTTTTACCTTACAGTTCTTGGGATATCACATTGGAATCCAGTACATCAAAGGAGCACTTAACACTCTTAACACAGTACTATGCATATATAGGTGGTTGGCCCCAGGGTTTTACTAACCAGGATCAACTATGCATGCACTACACCCATGGCCCAAACTTATAAACCTGGACTAGGATTTATCCATAATGAGCTCAGCAATTAACTCTGAACAGAGATGGACAGGTGGAAAGTTAACTTTCATTTCTTAGCTTAGATATCTTACGTGGATAAACATGTCTCTTCTTGTCTAAAACATCTTTATGCAACACATATATGAGCCAGGGAACATGTTGCAAAATTCTTTAATGAGCTGTCAAAGTGTGTCAGCACACACTAAAGTAATTTCAGGAATCAAATAAGTATCATTTCTTAAGAATACACAATCATACCTTGAAGTACACAAAGAAGATACAGATGCCAAAATAGACAAGAGAATGAGGTGCAGAGATGATATCAGTCTTTTTGTCCAACACAAAGATGAGGGCAGCAGCAATGGATGCCTTGGTGGGGCTGTAAAAAAAAAGAACATATACATGTTTATATTTAC
>JAUTXX010532979.1:0-10936 GCA_032273605.1 Panulirus laevicauda | reverse complement strand
ACTCCAAGGGGAGGATGAATAACAAGGTTGACTGCGGACCAAAGTCGCAACCAGGATTCGAACCTATGCGAGCTCGACCCAGGGAGACCCGTGAATACGTCACGGTGAGAGAAAGTAACCGTTACGTCACGTAGGTAAAATGCGGAATGATGTCCCGAGTAACGATGAAGCGACTCTCAGCATGTCGGTCATTATGATCTGAGCGACCCCGGCAGAGCATCACTAACCTAAAACCTAGTTCTGTGTTCCCAATATCTTGCTGCCAGTAGTGGTGAACGTGTCAGATCGCCATGTCAGTGTGAGGCGTCACACTTCCCCTGGCAAAGATCATCACGTTTGCCAGAGATAGATTGCACGTCCGTATCGACAGGAATATATCTTAGTTTTGATTATTTGAATTTACCGTTTCATGGAATCCACGCCACACGGTATGTAATCTTTTATGTGCATGTGTGTGTATTCTGAAGGTCGGCTGAACTTTTTCCATTAGCAACGCTAGATAGTGAACAATGGCCAGTAATGCCAAACAGCGCACCAGGACACACAGACCTAAGTACATCCTTCAACATTTCCCAGCGGCGGCTGGGAGAGCTTCTAAAAAGGATAAGAAATGTATCAGTCTGGAAATAATGTTCACCATCTCTTCAAATGCTTCCCTGTCCTGCTCGAGGCTTTTGTTTTGCGTATGTGGTGGAATACTATATGATAACCTCTCGAAGTGTAATCCTTCTTCGTCATCAAATCAGCCTTTTTTTTTGGGCTTCAAAGCACTTTTGACATTTCATGAGCAGATGTCCAGTCACATCCTGAGACACAATAATCATCTTTGGTGATGTTAAAACCTGTCTAGGTTAGAGTCATCACAGCGGAAGTGTCCACCGGTCCTGCAAATATCCATATCAGTCGCGTCATTCAGGTATTCGTACTGCAGCACTTTGCCCTCTAAAACCGTCACAACTTTCTGTTTTTCACGACCTGCAAATCCACCACTTACCACGATGAATATACTTGGTGCTTCTGTAACTTTTAGAGAAGTCACGTTACGCAGACAGATAAGTATGTCTTTATGAGAGTGGAAGTCTTGTTTAGATGTCGTAAATTCTTCTCTTCTGAACTTTACAAGGGACTGATCCGTTGTCGTATGGAGTACTGCTCTTACATGTAAGGAGGCTCGAGCTCTGCCTAATGACTAGTTGGAGTTGAGTCTAAAACTCCTAGACTAACCCTCACAACCTGAAGCTCTTGCCCGACGATGCAACGTTGCTTCATTCTCCCTCTTCTCTAGGTATTACTTTCTATTTTGTTCCAAAGAGCTGGCTGCTTGTACGTCCATACCATCAGCTAGACGAAGTTATTTCGTCACACAGCTACTATATGGATTTTGACAGCTAAAGGAGTGAGCCCTTTTGATACCTGTATATTTTTCTGCACCTCAATATTTTGGAACTCTCTACTTCCTCATGTCTCACATAGCATCTATGATCTGACCCTTTTTGAAAGATAGGCTATCCATCTACTCCGAAACACCTAAATACTTTGCCCCTTTTCTTATTTCTCCTTCGTTCCTCTGCTGTGTAAACTAGTACCTATATGTCTTCAGTAAAGATTGCCTGTCTTAATACTTTTATTACGCGGTTGAGCAATTTCAGGAGAATCCATGGCGGAGGCATTCATTTCATACTTCGTCCCAGCTCCTGTCGAGGTTTCATTTAGCGGTTGATTTGTCCTCGACTCAGTTCATCAGTATGTATACAATGATGATCTCTTGAAAGATGTTTGCCTTCCCGTCAGCACATGTATATGTTTGTTAGAGAAGTTCAACGTTTTTGATTACCGAAAAAAGATATCTATACACGCGTCTGTTTGTGAGGAAATCATTAGTAAAATACTTGAGTGTGTGGGTCAAAATTAGCGACTCACTGGCAATACCTGAAGGAAGGATAAGGCCTCTGAGGTTGAACTGTTTGTGTTTCCAAATGTCTGATCAATTGATTTGGTGACACCTGACCATTCTGGCTTCCGTATCACCAAACCTTACCTCTCCCTCATATTGCTTTGAGAGGTCATGAACGAATCATAATCTCGGATATGATCAACAGTCTTTCCTTCTCATCGTGGAATCTCCACCAATTTCTTTCAGAATCAATCACTTATTAACGAATTATATGGTTTCTGTTTTATCCTCTCATGGTGGCTACATCTTTATACTGCTTGAATGTGGCAAGGTATACCTTCACACTGGGACAGGTCTCTATCGTTTTCTAATACATGTAAACAGGTCATCATGTGAATCCTGTTTTGTTTGAGTACAGGTTATCCCCATCTGCGTCTTGCGTTGCATCTCCTGATCGGGTACATGTGTTGTGAAGGCCACTCGGGGTCTCTTGTTTGAGGTTTGTTGCAACACCGCTGACAGTGCTTCACTGCTTCTGCAGCTATTGTCTCTTATACATGCTTATATATGCCTTCATCTTGCACTACCGATATTTTCGAGGAATCGTTCCTCTGTTGTAAGGTGACGTACATACACAACATCCTTCTGTATTCTTTCCTCGATGATGCTTGCCGTACTTAACACACGATGCTCTCCCCCGCATAGCTTCTGGGCTTAGGAGGCATTTGTTTGTTTTCGGGGATGGCGTGTTGACCGCTCGCCTCGTACTGGTGGTGGCTGGCTACATTACGATTTTCTTGTTAGTGACCCCCAAATCTTCTGCAGTAGCAGCAGCAGCGGTGCCTTTGCCAGCTGCAGAGTTGGAACATGATTTTTCTATTTTTACAGCGAACAGTAACGTCAATCAGAAATAATCGTTCCTTGTGATGACTTATCTGGTGGACACAACCCTAAAGTCATATTGAATGATGCCGTCACTGGTGTATAATTTTTCCAATCTGGTTAAGTTGCTTGTCGTATACGTTCATTCTAGCAACAGAGTCAACGTTCACCGGTAGGTTCTCTAGCTGGACGTCAGGTTCAACACAGCCAGTGCTCCCTGGAATTCCAAGCGCCTTTTCAAAACCAACAAAACATTATTGAGTTACGGATGGGTCATTGTGGAGCTCTATCACATCTGACACCATCTCAGGATTGGCCAAGCACATAGTAACGGACAATTGTACGTTTAAGCCAAACAATTCATTTCTTTAAAACTATGTGGATTCTAAGATAATCCTCGCCACCCCTTACCCTCTCGCCATTCCCCAGACAATTCCTCCACCACCAGTACTCCACTCGGTCAGTCCCCGCCAAAAACGATTCTCCCCAGACAATATCTCAACAGATAATTTTTCTGCGGACAATCTCTCCTAAATGATTTTTCCATAGACGGATCCCCATAGGTAATTATTATTTTTTCCCCCAGACAACTCTTCCTAGCCTAACTTAACCTAAACATCTTTATACTGTTTGAATGTGGCAGTATCAGTCTCTTAGTCTATCATATAAACTCAGGGGAATCAACTGTAGAAAATTTTTCTAGGTAAAGTTTCCCTGGGGAAATTGTCCTAATGCGATCTATCCATTGGTTTGAGAGATGAAGCCAAGCATTTGTTCTGAACATGAACACATGTGATGGAAGGAAGGATAAGCATTACCATGAAACACTCAAAATAAATGCAGACATTCTTAAATGAAACTATTAGATACATTACAAGACACTTATAAAATCCTAATTTGGAAAAATTATGTTAAAAAAATCCCAGTCACCAAAACGATATTTATGAGAATTATCTGTTTTAGTTTAAATTTCTAGTTCATACCAAACTTATTGTGAAGCTGACAAACATGTTTTAGTTATGAACCGAACCTCTACAGAGCTGGGTACAAACTATTTTTCATCCATGCCACAGCTTCCCGCTAAGTTATCCTACCCACTTCCCTTCAAGCCCTTCTCTCTAATCGCTTTCCAAAACCCCCTCACCTCCGTCCCACTCTCTCGTCTATATACAAGCCGTGGAATGCTATCTTTGAATCCCAGTTGCAAAATATCTCATTGGAAAAATTCATTAAACTGGCAAGAAAATAACTTGTAGTGTCATTAGTTACGATACCACCAATCTTGAGTGACCTCACTACACATCTGGTTTTTATCCTCTCTCATACCGACCTGTCGCCGGCGATGCAATTACCGCGTTAAGCAACTGACGCTAACCTTACACTGGTCTCAGACCAAGGCCAGATACCAGGGGTAATAGCTCTCGACTTTGAGGACAGAGGGCCTGCCTCCTTTGCCCTTCCACCAGTGAACAGTCATGTAACTTTTAGGTCATTATCCGCTGGGACCACCTTCGTTTCCCCCATCACTATCCACGACGTTGGTTGGCCTCACTGTCTTATAGATACCTGGGTATCACCGAAAGCAGTCAGCCAAGCAGCTGATTCGACTCAGACTACAAGTGTGCCGCCAGAAACGTCTGAATTATATGACCTTAAACTCCAGGAGTCCAGGGGTTGCTATACCTTCAGCAGCAGCATATCATATGGCTCCCGACTTTTCACATATCTCTAAGATCTATCTGGTGCTTCATCTCCCCGCAGCCCCTTTCAGCAGGATACACATGAGGGGTATCAGCACCGCCTGTCTCGAGGAGAAGCTTGAACTGTAGAACCCACGACCAAGTCCACGGCCTCCAGAAGCACAAAGCACAAACAGCAATCGCCTGTAAGCTCAGGTCGCGCCACCTTTCCCGTCTGTAGAAATTCTACAAGACTTGGCAGTCATACACCTCTCCTGAAGGACGCCTGCCTCTCACTTTCTGAACAGCACCGTGTGAATCCTGCCGATATCATTTCACCCTACCTCACTTGATCACTCCTTCGTACCATAATCCTGCACCTCTGGTAACATCCTGCCCTGGGCTAGATCACTGTATATCACCCATTAAGACCGTGTTGTTGTTGTTGTCACTCATTTCTACACCTCTCTTTCACACTTCACCGATACAAAAAGAAATTAGAAATCTAATTAAGCTCCTTGAAATACGTTCCTTCGTAAGCCATGTAGGAGACATTATTAGTGTCTTTTCTACTGAGAAATTTCTATACTCATGCCGAATGACGATTTTCATAACTTCTGGAGCATTCAGATGAGGATAATTAACCAGCAGTTTAGTGAACTTTTCTTATCAGCGTTTTGAACTATTAGAGATTCCGGCTTCTCGCCCTCTCTCTCCATAAACTAAGAAGGCTTCCCTCACTCCCTCTGGAACGAATTCCACAGACGTAAGATTACCTCACACGACACTCTTCCTCGTTCTTTGTAGTACTTCCCACCCAGACTGACCCAGAGTACATTATGAATACAAAGAAGTGCTCGCTGTACTCACTACTAATGCAGGGAAACATATCTTGATGTGATATCACCGATCAGTTATACAGGGTTCCGTACGATGAACATTAGTCACACTGCCAGTGTGTCATGAATTCGCCACCACACCCGCTGATAGGGCTGAATGCATGTATGAGAACGCAGCCAGGGTAACAATTGTTCATAGTGATTCCAGCAGGCTTTGTCTTGATAATAATTTTACGAAACTTCACTTGTGATCGATCATGTGGCTTCACGTTTGTCGTCACTACACCACTGCCGTTTAGCTGTGTTGTTGCTGGAGTGCGGAACGAGGGTGAGGGGGGGTTCTCGGAGGGGATGAGAGAGGTTGGGAGGGGAAGTAGGCAGGTATGAGCAGATGATGGCAAGAGGGGAAGTGGGCGGGGAGCTGTGGCGCGGATGAGAGGTGGTTAAGAAGGATGTGTTTGGAAGATGAAGTATTTAAAGAAAGTAAATGATAGTGAGGTGAAGTGGGAAGATCAGGTGAAGTAGGCTGGGAGGCAAAACTGGTGGGAGAAGTGAGGATAGGAGGCGGGAGAGGAAGTGAGGGACAAGAGGCAGGAGAGGAAGTGAGGGACAAGAGGCGAGAGGAGAAGTGAGGACAGGACACGTGAGGAGCAGCGAGAGTATAGGAACCAGGGAAGAAGTGAGGGACAGAAAGCGGGAGGGGAAGGGAGGAACAGAAGGAGGTAAGGAAAGTGAAGGACAGTAGGTGAGAGAGGAAGTGAGGGATAGGTATTGGAAAGGGATGTGAGGGACATAAAGAAGGAGAGAAAGTGAGGGATGAGAGAAGGGAGCAGAACTGAGGTACAGGAGGAGGGAGGGGAAGTAAGGGACAGGAGGCAGGAACGGAGTGAGGGACAGGAAGCGGGAGGGGAAGTGAGGGACAGGAGACTGAAGGAGAAGTGTGGTACAGTAGGCGAGAGGGGAGTGAGGGACAGGAAGCGGGAGTGGATATAATGGACAGGAGGCGGGAAGAAAAGTGAGGGGCAGGAGACGGGAGGTGGAGCACCATACCTGGTCACCTGATCATGAGGGTGACCACGACAGTGAGGGGTGAGGCAGGTGAGCTGCTCCCTAGGGGACGCCCTTACACACAATGGCAGGATATGGGTACTCAACCCACCGCAAAAGCGTGAGACTCACGGGCGACTTCCTGCGTGTATAGCTGGCTGGCAGGGAGAGGCAGGGAGGGAGAGATGAAACTCTCAAATGTACGAACGACCTGACGCAGGAAGGGAGAAAATGAAGGTCTGTCAGGGGAGGAGGCGGCGGCAGGAACCAGTGGGGGCGTCACCACGGATTGAATAATGAAAGTAATGATTCACGGACGACCGAATAGACGCGTGAGTTTGAATGGTGGCCTCCAACACTTCCACTCATTCTCCCTCGCCACCCTGCCACGACCTGGTCACCCTGCCACAACCCGGTCACCTTGCCACAGCCCGGTCACCTTGCCACAACCCGGTCACCCTGCTATAGCCCGGTCACCCTGCCACAACCTGGTCACCCTGCCACAACCTAGTCAACCTGCCAGTACAGTGTCCAGACCCTGCCACTTCACTGAGCTGGTCACACCGTCGCCTCTCCATCATCCCAGTAACCTCACCATTACCCTGATCTCCCTGGCACTATCCACGTCACCACTTCACTAACCCGGTCACCCCGCCTCGACCCAGTTCACCCCTGTTACTCCGCCACTACTTCGGTAACCATTTTCAACACCACGGTCACCCCACCAATACCTGGATTACCTTGCCACTACCCGTGTCACCCCAGACATCTTACCACAGCTTTGTTCACCACACCATTACCCAGATCACCTCCAGTTACCCCAGCGTTACTCTGGTCGCTCCACTAGCACATTACCCAGGTAACCACGTCAAGTCGCCACTACCCTCGCCATCCCGCCACTACCTTGGTCAACCCTAGTATAACACTGGTCACTCCGCCGTAAGCATGGTCACCCCGCCTTTATCTCCTTCGTCCTGCAACTCTCTCGGTCACCCCATCAGCACCCCTGTTACCTCGCGCTCCCCCAATCACCCCGCTGACATCTCAGCCACCTTGCTCCTACCTTGATCACCCCGCTACCACCCTAGTCTTCCTCTCTCTACCCCTGCATTTCTCCTGTCCCGCCACTTACACCCCTGAAACTCTGCCATTACCTCGGATATCTCTCCACTTTCCCGCTAACCTGGCCACTCCCGGTCACCCTTCCACTATCCCAGTCACCCCCACCATCATTACGGGTCATCCAATCACAGCCCCAGCCATCCCACCAACACTCCAGCCACCCATTCACAACCTCAGTCACTCATTACCTTCCGGTCATCCCAAAACCACAACCCTAGTCACCCCACTCTCATCCCGGTCATCCTACCAAAACCTTGTAGGGTGCTCTCCATGGATGAGATTGAGACAGCATCACTAGGTCGGTATGGTCCCTCACACGAAGAAAATCCGACCACAGAGGTACTGACGATCATCACACACTTCTTCAGTCTTAACCTCAAGCAGCCGTCTTCCCCTAAATGAATCTATTTCCACTTGCTAAACAAAGGATGGTTGACAATAACTCGATAGATACGTTGAGGTGGAGGATTCACGAGTAGTTTGCCTCATGTGTAAGATAACGTTATTTTCATCATTTGTATTGAGAGATTTAAAGGTGCTTATGTTATAGTAAAATATTTGTTTTTGCGCTGTCTGTGCCCGCACTGAGATCTGTGCATCTAATGTCTTCTGTTGTGACAAACAGAGACTGTTGGTGACAACAGAAGACTTTATATGCACAGATTGTTTGCCACATTTTTGCATCCATATGTGAGAACATCACACTATACGCCTGGCATGTAGATTACCATGGAGATAGCATGAGAGCGTGAGGAAATATCAGGAACGTGTCCTTGTGTGTGTGTGTGTGTGTGTGTGTGTGTGTGTGTGTGTGTGTGTGTGTGTGTGTGTGTGTTTATATTTTAATGTATGAATATTCACTTATGCTAATGTAAATACAGAGGGGACAAAGGGTCGAGGCTTTCACAGAGGAGCAGCCGCTTGTACGGCGCGTGTGTCGTAATGTATCATGAATTTACTCCAAGGAAAACATATTTCTGTGTAATGCGCATCTGCGTTATTTTACTGAGAGAGCATATCTGTTTGCGTGCACTTTGCATCATGTATAATGTTTGACCGCATATATGATTGCATGACGGAAGCTTTATGCAGTGAAGTGCACCGACAACCTAATCTTTCCCATGGATGTTAGTCTCCATCGTACATTAAACAACTTGATGGCCATATGTGTATGGTATAGTGCTACGCTAAGAGAACACAATTGTTTGCACATATGGTTTCTCTTTATTTGATGGGAAACAGTTAGGCTTATTGGAAAATCCTATGTTGTTGAACGAGTGATGGAGTTGTACAGACAAGATGTAAGGACAGATGTGCTCTTGATATATGGATGTGTGAACCTCTGATAAGTCTTTCTCGTACGAAGACTGGAAGGTTCACCTGGATCTTTCTAACGTGATTCCAGACGGTAGGGAAAGAGCTCGGCGCTCCCGGCCCCGCTATGCTGGTCGGGTGCACCTCCTCGTCGTGACGGATGCACAGCCCCGTCGGGTGCACTGCCCGTCGGGTGCACCACCAAATCCAGGACAAAGAAAATCTGAACAAAGATTGTTGTTATGAAGAATCTGAAGACTTTCGAATCATTTTCGTTTTAAGGTTGAGATCTTCCTGTAGAGAATGGAATACAAATACCATAAAACACCTCTGGGGGTTGTAAAGTAAATTTTCGTATCCCTCAAGTGCTGTGTTACGAGAAAAAATGTTTTTAAGCCACCAGTACAGAAAACGATCAGTCAGCGAACTGCGCGCTGTGTGGTAGACGAGAACACTGTGATTCTGGAGAGGTCAGACCGAGGCTCCACTTCTCACACTATTAGGATCCAGCCGTGGAAAGACACCTTTTGTTTTACCTCCAGCTAGTTCGGAGTTCTTTTAGTACTGAGTGACAGTCGTGAGTACTAAGCAGGAGCTGCATCCAGGAACTACCCTTTTATGAGCGCTTGTCTATGTGTTGGACTGTTTTCTTCTGCTGGGGTAGACAAGAGCCTTAGGACTGGCGCCTGATATCCCGACCGTGGAAACAAGGTGCACTGTCATTCGGTCGGTAAAGCGACTTTCTCTCTCTCTCTCTCTCTCTCTCTCTCTCTCTCTCTCTCTCTCTCTCTCTCTCTCTCTCCCCTAACGATGATAGCGTATGGTGCGTCCGAGGTCACAGCTCACTGTATAGGACGTCGGAGGAGACTTCGTGCGTGTAAAAGTCGTGTGTCATTTGACTCCACCTGTGGTGAGATAGCGCGCTTCACTGTGGCTGTCTGAACACATTAAGAGGCACCAGGGCTGAACACAGCAAACATCATGTGAGCGACGAGCCGTGTGACGACACAAGGCCACAGTGACTTATTGTATCCAGCGCTCAAGTGCCGGATGTAGGGTGAATTCTCCTGGCGAACCACTCGGTATACAGATGTCATCGCTCCATTCATTCATACATTTGAGATACACTGAAATACACTTACATGTATGAAAACGAATTTCATTTCCCATTTTCAGATGGGAGTTGATAGTGCCTTATGTAAGGAGATAATAATATGTCTATGACAATCATGATAAAGGGAAGGTAAATTTTTCTTGTGCGACGATACTTGTAATGGTCGACGTATTTACCTAGGGTTAATGCATGCATAGATCCCATTTTCATTTTAGTTTATTCGTAATTCTTGTACACGTAAGTTCTTTCTTCTGCATGTATTCGTAGAAGTTTTCTCTCTGTGATACGAATTACTTATGTAAACATGTATAAACCAGAGTTCTCGTTCACGTTGTTCATGTTACACACACAAAGGTATACATGTTACATATATACAAGGATTAAAGATGAGGCAACACGAGTGTAAAATCTCTTCCCGTAATACACAAATCGTAATACACAAATAGTAATCACTCACAGACTTCCGTGGTGTAGTGGTCTGCCTCGTTGACCATGAATAACGCACGGGCCCACCCGGGTTCGAATTCTTGACGCAGAGTCGGCATACAGCCAACTCAGCTGTTCATCCGTCCCGCGGGGCTGATTGATAAACGGGTCTCTCTCTCTCTCTCTCTCTCTCTCTCTCTCTCTCTCTCTCTCTCTCTCTCTCTCGTAACATCACCAAGGGTAATCGTGGGACGTTTGTGAAGGAAGTAAACCTCTTGCTGGTATATGGATAAGGAAATGTTTGGTAAGCTCTTTCAGGTTTGGTCATCTTAAAGAAGCACAAACACATGTGTGAGAGGGTCCAGGGTTGAGCATTCAGAATGGGACCTGAATAAAGAGAGCTGAGATACAATGAATGGCTGAGGGTTTCGCTGCTGTCCATCATGGAGAAGAGGAGCGAGAGAAGCAGCCAGATAACAGCTTTTAAGTTCCTGAATCAATCGAATGACGCGACGGCAAACTTCTTCACAAGATACGGCATCAGAATTGACAGAGACCGCGAGCAGAAGCTGAGAAAGAGGCTGGTCAAGATGAATGTGAAGACATTCTGATCTATGTA
>JAUTXX010532946.1:0-10937 GCA_032273605.1 Panulirus laevicauda | reverse complement strand
ATATCTATATATATATATATATATATATATATATATATATATATATATATATATATATATATTACATAACAATTATGCAAGATATTTTCATTCTTTATTTGGATTTGCTACATAATAAACTTTAAACCATGTCATGAGAAAAATATGACAAAACTCATGTAAGTTAGAAAAATGAAAACAAAATCAATCAACCTGTAAACATATGTCTTACAAAAAGAAAAATATTTTACAATATCTGTATTAATGTAAACGGAGAAAATAAAGAACCTGAAAAACTGCTATGCAATTTTTGGATTATTTTGGATGACTTTGGTCATCCATTAAGATACTACCACAGAAGATACTGTTCTTCCTCCTACTGATGGTCCTTTTTTTTTTTGATACATGTTCTAATGTAACCCTGTACTTCTACCCCTTTCTTTTTTGTATTCCTAATTTTTTGTCTATTCTTTGGACATGATGGCTAAGGCAGTTTCCACTCTTCATTTTTTCATAGTATAAGCAAGTGATGACTGTGTCATATTTTGTGATACCTGAATCAACTTGCAGATTTGTTCAGCAGATGCTTTCTGAGCTGCTGGTGGGTTTAAATCATTTAAAGGTAGGAAAATGGTCAATAACAAAAATTTCTAATCAAGATTCTGTATGCATCACCTGGTTTTAAATAAACAAAGGGTCCACAGGAAAATGAATAAATATAATTATGATGTGCTCTTATGCTTGAGCAGTCATATAAGCTCCAAAATGTTCATATTCTCTAGATATATTCTAGTTCTTGTAAGCCCTAAGTTACACAGTTCTTAGCTATTCACACTACTTACCTATAGTAGGAAGTAATACATAGCACTTGCATTACATTTGAATCACATTTTATAACGACAATAATCTTTGCATTATACAGTATGTACATACTGTAAAAGAAATGAATGATTTAATAAGCAAATGCATCCAAATCAGGGAAAACAATCTACAAGGTAAGTGGGACAATTCAGGTTATGAGCTTGCTGCAAGAATGTTTGCAGTCTTTTTCATTACCACAAATTCATTTAATGTATGAAACTTTCACCTTCTGTGCCTAAAACTTATATAATCTAAACAGTGAAAATAATGCAAGGTATTACCCAATATCATTTCTATTAAAAGAAAGGCAAACTGATTGTGACTTTTTCCGTCACTTTCTGTAATCTGAATCTAAGATGATAACCTATTTACATTTTCTACCCCAAAATTACAAAGCACAATAATGCTTTTAAATAATACTTGTGCAGAAAAGTCAGTATCAAGGCAAACATTTCAACAAATGCTAAATCTGATCAGTACAGCAGGTCCCCAATGCACAATGGGGTTACATTCTAGTAAGCCCATCGAAAGTCGAACAAATAAGTCGAAAAATACACTTAATAAGGTTTACACTCATGATCATGTAGCTGACTGGAAGCTGTGACCCTGCCACTGCACAGCATATCACTAGCCCAGGAAAAGATCAAAATAAAAAATTCAAAGTACGGTTTCTCCTTAATTTATATCTACATCACACCATCATAAAGTTGAAAAATCGTACATTGAACCATCAAAAGTCGGGGAATATCTATAATTCTTATGCACAGAAAATTTGAAGTTAATACAGTTATCTTTTCTAGACAGATGTAAGTTCTGAATGATAAAAAATAAATTCCTCTATTGCAGGGTGAGACACATGATTATCTGAGAAACCATCAGCTAGATGCACGGTTAAAGCACTATTTCACCCCAAAAATGAGGTGTATCCATGACAATTCACCTCCTTTGAGTGTCATAAAGCATTTGATGTTAGCAGATGCTCCTTCACAGTGATTTGATGATCATATGGTAACCTGCCATGCCTGATGTGCCTAAGTATGGAGGTACAGTAACATAGAGCAGCAAACTAACCAATCATTCACTGAACACTAACATATGTGCCTCATCCCTGTTACTAACTGGAATCAAAAGACAGTGTTCTGAAAAAGACAATAAGAGAAAAGAAAATTATTTGAATACTAAAAGGGTTTTGCCTACATTAGAGAGAGGATTTTTCTGCCTTCAAATTACAAAATTTTCACCGACAGAAAGAGCCCTATGAGCATTTATGAGCATATCCCCATGACAAAAGAGGGAATTAAAAAAAAAATCCTAGGAAGATGAAAGAAAAAAGCTTATCCTCGATAGCATCAGTTCCCCATTCCAGACCATTCTCTTGTGAAGACAGCCTATCCAGTGTCACATAAGAAAGATCAATTCCTTAAAAAAACTAGAAAACCAAACACATATTCTCCAAGAAATTTTCTGAGATCATGAAACTGTCTGTGATTATGAATTGGACAAAGAATGATGCCTCAAAGGAGAAAATTTTCAGGCATATATGAAAATCATTTTAGCCTAAATCATCTATCCTCTGGTTATCAAACAAAATTTGGGTGATCTTTATATTTAAAGATCTCCTTCCTGCCTGCAATACTGAGGATCAGTTTTCATAAAAAAAAATTGCACAGCCATATTACCCATTAAGCTGATGGTAAAAGATCCAAGAATTTCAACAGCTCCCTAGTAATACGAGATGAGGAAGTTACAGTTTCCTTTATCAGAAAATATCTACTCCATGGGGGTCTAGAAACAATAATGTCAAACTGCACATCCAAAAGATTTATGCAAAGCACTTGTATACAAACAAAAAAAAGTTGTGGAATAGCAAGAGTGAGGTTAACAGGTAGCATAGAAGGGAATATAAAGTCCTAGCTGCCCAACTCATTATCTAAAACTAATTTCAATAACTATGAGGCACCTGTAAGTTTAGGTGTTATTAAACAATGAATTTTACAAATCATACAATGGTGGTATCTTTAAGGGCAGAAAGAAAAAGAAAAAGCAACAAGTTATTAACTGCATACTGCACAATGTATATACATGGATTGAAGGATGTCAACAAGGAAATTCACACCAAGTGTATAGAAAAGTCATTTATCCAGGAGGAAACAGTAAATTAAATCAGACTGAAGCATCTGAAAAGAATGGAGCTGCTTACAGAGAAATGGGCAAGAACAGTTCTAGGAATATATAAATAGAGAGCCAGCAAAGTGCTGGGGAGCCATAATATTTGTCCTTTGTATGTCTGCTATGATGCACTCTTAGGTAAATGACTCTAAGCTGCTGATAGACTTTCAACCCAACAGCAAACATACACAGTAACTGGAAGGATTCAGATTTGACTTAACAACAAAAGCCAAGTGGGTTACTCCTAAGTCTTAAACGAAAAAAATTTCTCAGGCAAGACCTGTATGATCAAGAAAGCTACAGTAGAAATATCATGTCCTGATATTTTGTAAAAATATAGTATTTCAGTACATACATACCTTCTGTAAGACAATGCATAGTGCCACAAACACCCCTAAATTCACTTGAACTAAACTGAAAGACTGATTAGAAATCTTAATTCTGTAGTTCTATCATCATATGTTGTATATTCATCTCAAATAATTTCCAAGGATTATCTTCCTTTCTAATAATTTCATTCTGATGTATGAGTTTCACTGGTCTTCATTTACTCTGTCCTTTTAGGCTACAATTCTTTTTATTTCCAGGTTTGTTGGGTTTTGTACTTTAACTATCAGCACATTTTCCTTTGCTGCTCCCACTCTGCTCATGACTACTCTTTCCATACATCTTCACTCTCCATTGCTATCCACTTTCTGTTATCAACCTTAATGTCTTCTCTTTGTATCCCTCTCTGTGCAAATTCTTGTTCTTTGCACTTACCATTTTCACTTATACGTTTCCAATCTCTTTCATATGGTTCCTGCATTTTTCCAATCCCTTTCATATGGCTGCAATATTTTTCTTCCACAAAAGACTCTCACACATAATCATTACCCAGCTCTTATTCCATGAGGTGTAAAATTCTGCAACTGTTTCCCCATTTGAATTCATTATGTCTATCACAGTGTCTAAAGACATTTGGGTGGTTGAACCTACGGTTAGCTTTCTTGCAACCTTTTGTTTTGTAAGTGCCTACTCATGAGTATCTAACATGAAATTCTACTAGAGAGGTGAGGCTAGTGCATGATGGTCACTGCTCATCTTGTTTGATGATGATGCTGTTTTTCTTAGTGACCATTTCTTAGGTATAAGTATAAATTCTACGTTTATCCAGGGTTAGCTTTAACAGTGAGTTTAGTCTTCTTTTAAGTGCTCCTGTAATCACCCCATCTCTCAATTCTACTGGAATTGCATTGAATAAGCTTTCAAGTTTCTTTACTATACCACTGTAAATTTTCA
This sequence comes from Panulirus laevicauda, assembly GCA_032273605.1. NCBI lineage: Eukaryota > Metazoa > Arthropoda > Malacostraca > Decapoda > Palinuridae > Panulirus > Panulirus laevicauda. Next base: position 6,647 of record JAUTXX010532946.1, on the reverse strand, counting down.
TCTGATGCCTTTTTGTTATCTTCTCAAGAATAGTTTCTAATTTGATATTTCTGCATTTTCCTTGTTGAGAGGCTTTCATAATCAAGATATCATTTTCTATGCCTTCTATTTGCTGCCAAGCATACATTATCATGTAATACTCAGTCCTCTCCAGACACAGCTTCTGGTGATAGTTTATGTGCTTAAGTATACCAATACCTCTTGTAAATTTTTTTGTATTCTTCTAACACATGTACTTCCAACTGTTTAACTGATTACTGCATGATATGGCAATATTCCATTCTACAACTTCTTCATATCAGCTTTCTGTTACTGGTTGTGTGAAAGTTCTTATCATCATACTAAACATTATATGGCTTGAAAGCACCATCTTAATAAGCTCCTAAAATTCAAATTCTATATTTGTAGTAACTAACAAGGCTTTGACATAAACAATTTCTTTCTGTTGGGCTTCTGTGGGAAGGTGCTGATACACAACTGATTATTCCCTAACTTATTTATTCAAATTTCTCCTCATCAAATTCCATTAGGTCCTCCTCTGCTCATTTGCATACCATAGTAAAAGGGGGAACTGGAGAAGGATTAAGGAGTATGGAATAAAAGACTGAATATTGAGGCCTGAATATTCAGGAGGGTGAAAACAGTGAATGAGACGGAATGAACTGAAGCACTGAAATATACTGAAAAGGGGGCAACATGCTGTCAATGATCTGAACCACAGTATACAAATCCGTTAGGGGGAACCACAAATTGGCCTGTGGGGCTTGACTGTGGAAACATCATACATGACAGCTAGACAGTGGATATGAGCTAGTACAGCCATTGTTCATCTGCTCCTGAAGCCATCTCACTGTGGCAGCAAAGGCAACAAATATGAAAAAAATGCTCATCCTTCACAAACATTTTACAATGTGTATGGTAAATAGCACAATGCTTACATTACACAGCAAGCCAGTTATGGAAGCTATATGCAATAAAAGTGACGTCTGGCTATGGTTAGTAGCATTAGCTTCACATGTTAGTAACAACTCACTGATGAATGTTACACATGAAATAATATTGTCTGTCTTAAGTCCAATTCATACGCAAGTATTCTAAAAATATCATACATAGAAATTAGCATTAGTCTTACATTACGTAAAAAGCCGCTGGAAGTTATGCATGGCAAACCTTTCAAAAATGAGAGTAAAGACCACCATCCTGTGATCCTGGAAATTACACTAGGCCTTCCTCTCTCTCTCTCTCTCTCTCTCTCTCTCTCTCTCTCTCTCTCTCTCTCTCTCTCTCTCTCTCTCTATATATAATATCAAATACATCATATCCACTCCAAAAACTTAAATGAATATCAAATAATCCACGACTCCCAGAGACCATTCATTATTAGTATTCACTGTGACCGTAAAGATGCTTACATCTATGTTAATACAGGAATAAAATGCTTGATAGACTATAATTCCCCATTGATCATTATTACTGACATTCAGAGATTGATTGATTTTGTGGAATTTTTTAAGCACTAAACCCAAATTGTTACGGAATATATTTAACATGAAAAAGATTCTGAAGACTTTGGCTAAAAGAAAAGAGGGTTTGAAAGAGTTGCACAAGAGAAAATGTTGGAGTTGATGGTATTGCTATTACATTTTTTCAGAAAGTTGGTGACTGTGATGCTGATTGGTTTGTTATGATTTTCAACATATGTATGGATCATGATGAGGTGCTTTGTGGAAGGTGTTCCTCATATCTGGTGAGGGAGGAAAGCTATTGCATGTAGCTAGTTTTCATCAAAAGAGTGAGGCATGTGTACAAGTAAGCAGAGAGGAGGGTAAACAGTTTTAAATGAAGCTGTGTCTGCTTCAGGGGAGTGTGATGTGTCCATGTATGTTAAATCTGTTTATGAAAGGGGTGGTGAGGGAGGGGAATGTGTGGGTTTTGAGGATTGGGATAGATCTGTAGTTTACTGATAACACAGCTCTGGATACAGACTCTTGTGAGAAACTTCATAAGCTGGTTTCAGAGTTTGGGAAATTGTATGAAAGGAGAAAATTTAATGTAAAAGCGAATCAAAAGCAAGGATACTTGGTTTAGTTGAAGACACAGGTCAGTTTGGGTGTGAGTTTGAATGGAGAAAACTTGGAGGATGAGGAGTGTTTTACATATTTGAGAGTGAACACAGATGCAAATGGATTCATGGGAGCTGAAGTGACCCATAGGGTAGGTGATGGGGTGAAGGTCTAGAGACCATTGCAGAATAATGTGTGGAAAGAAAGGTTACTCTGGGAGGGTGAAGATGGTCATGTTTGAAAGTATAGTATTCTTGACCGTGTCATATGAATGCGAGGCATGGACTACATATAAGAATGTACATTAGAGCGAGAATGTGTTGGAAATGAAATGTTTGAGAACAATACAAGGTGTGAGAAGGAATGACAGAGTAAGAAATGATACAGAATGGGAGAGGCATGGTAATTAGATGAGCATATTTGAGAAAGCTGAAGAGGGTGTGCTGAAATGGTTTGAACATGTGAGTGCAATGAGTGATGATAAGTTGACAAAGAGAATATATGTATCAGAAGTGGAGGGAACAAGGAGAAGGAGACCAAATTGGAGATGGAAGGTTGGAATGACACCAGTTTTGAGTGCTTGGAACCTGAACATGCAAAACGGTGTAAGGCATGCACTGGATAAAATGAGCTGGATCAATGAGGTATCTAGTGGGTAATGTGCTGTCAATAGACAGAACATGGGCACATGAAGCAGTCAGAGGAAACCACAGAAAGGTCTTTGGGGCATGGTTGTGGTTTGGAGGCTGTGGTTTCAGTAAATTACACATGACAGCTAGAGAATGGATAGAAATAAATGAGACCATTTCTTCACCTGTTCCTGGTTCTAACTCACTAATGCAGAAAATGACAAAAAAGTTTATAAATTTTGGCTTCATTTCATAGATATCTATAAACTGCAAACTATTTATAGAGAATTATGTATCATAGCTTCTTTTAAGAAATTCATCAACCTGTTATACCATCTTTGTCAAAAATCTCTCAATACTGGACATTTATTTCTTCCACAATTATCGATTGATATCTGATTCTAAGACTCCTATATTTTTGGCATTAAAGTACATTAATAGTTCCTCAGTAATTTTAAAACTGCAGGTGTCACACATTGCTGGACTTTTCATCATAGAGTTATCATGGGTCAACACAGTAAGAACAATCTTCAGTCAACAGAATATTGTTTTCAAATAGTAATTCAACACCTTCCTTTATCCTCCATAGTTTCCAATTCTTTTGCATTTAGAGGTCTCATCTAGTCTACCAATCACATCTAATATAAATATCTGTTCTGCCCATATAATCATTGTGAGGCATAACTCTTGCATATAGATAGCTAAAATATAGCTACTTCAGACCTCAATCACCACTATTTCATCACCAGTCATACCAACACGTACAGGATACCAGCAGAATTCTCCTTTCTGATGCTACAAGTGGATTCTTACAATCTAATCTTGGATATCATGAAATGCAGGTTGCACTAAAGCATACAAGTGATACAGCTTGGAGTGTTTTTGGGAAATGGAGTAGATTTCTTTTTCGGGAGGACTGCTCAATTAATCTAAAGGCATCCAGAATACCATGTAGTTTTGCAGTAATTATGAAATATTCTTTTGAAGATTTTGTTACACGAGATTCATTTTCAACACTTATAACAAAACCCAGAACTTCATCACATTCCTCACATAATCAGTGAGTTCTCTGAATTTGAGTTTTTCATTTATGCAGACTCCTGGGTCTCTGACATTTGATTTTTGCTCACTTTACCTGTTGATCCTTTGTAGGGCATCATCGTAATATTTCTAATTGTTCCACAGCTTAATCATTCAATTTCATTTTCATCAATCTCTAATAGGTTCACTTCTTTCCATAAATCACATCTAGATGTCTTTGTATGCTCATTTTATCTTCTGATCCTAGGTTCTCTTCTGCCCACTCAAAAATCATATCTAGGGGTCTTTTCATGCTCTTTTTGCTGTCTGATCCTATCTCTTTACTGACTCCTGTGTTGTCTGCAAAGCATCTGACTATACTTTTATTTATTTCATTGTGGTGAACCTGACAGAATATCTTCATCTGGCAAAGCTCCATTTGCTCCACACTAATGAATTAAAAAGACACGAGACATTCTACTACTTACACCATAATTAACTAAAGAAAATATAATTAAAACATCATAAAGTACACAATTAACACAAGAAGAATTCAAAGCATAAAACTGTCTCTCCTTAACATCAAAAATGTATAAACCACCTTATGGAACTGAGAAATTTATTCATGCATAAATGTAACCTTAACCAATGCAAGCTCACATCTTACCTTTTGACAACTTCTGCAAGACTGAGCTATGTTGATTTAGGAGAGAGGAGGCTGGCCAGCATGATATCACAGCTGGTTGCACAAGTGCAAAAGGTAGTTATGTCTTTGTCAATCATCATAGTACTGTTTTTAAGTGGAGCTATCAGACCACCCTAAGAATTCTTCATAGTTACGTTCTATGCATGCATTAAGTGTGGTTGTAGCATTTCAAGACGTGTGTCTTTCTTTAACATCTGGGATAAAACAAATGAATGTGAAAGAATAACATCATGCCATAAAGAAAAAGTGAGAGATAATGAAAATCATGGGGTTGTATGTTTAAACAAGATATCTTTTGTACAAGTTTCAAAAGGCTATTCCTCTATCTTTGAGAACTGCATCTATGAATCTGAGGGAAAAAATGAACATGAGAGTGCATTCAAAACCATGCAAATGGAAGAAAACAGTGAAATATTCTAAGGATTTGCTAACTGTGTGATAATAGAGTATGGAAAAATTTCACCTATTTGTACAGATGGTGGTACAGTAACAATACTTGTGGTGCTATGCTTGGCAAAAAAAGGCATCAATTGTAAAGCCAAGAGCTTCTCCATTTTGGGGTAAATGGTCATATCCTGGTACTCCACTTTCAAATCCAGACTTACATCTCTTAGATGAAGGTGAAGGACAAATACAATTTGGTCATCCTGAACTTTCACTGTTATAGTTCCTTTTCTTTTTCTAAAAAAAAAAAAAAACTTGAAACATTCTAAAACAAAAAAGGGGGTAAAATATTAGAAATAAAAACTACTGGTTACTTTTATCATGAACACAAAGATTAAGGCTGCTGTCATACTGCAGTAGCTATCAGTATTGTTTCCAGTTGCACTAGTTCTCAAAATAAACAAAGTACTAATACAGCAGTTCCTAACTTTGGCAATGCAGCCTATCAGTGGGCATTCTTTAAATGGAAGGGGATATCAGGGAGCCACTCAGAAAATCTTGGCATGCTTGATTTATAGATATAAAAACAGTAAAGGAGCATTAATCGTTTCCAGAATACATATGCAGCAACTTTCCATCCACTGTCCCCAATGCAATATCAGGCTTCCAGCTCTGTTATCATAAGAGTTTCTGTCACTGATGCACAATCTTTTCCTTTCATAAAAAACTATTTTGATTTTCCATATGTTTTTGTAAATGTTGCATAACCCTAACAATAGCAATGTTGTCAACGAGTTTTTGTTCAAATACAATCATTATGAATTTCCATGTGTTACAGAAATTTTGCAGAACCATATAAAACTAGGTACATAACACTGACATGCAACCTTTTCCATTTAAGTAAAATCATTTGATTCTGTTTCCCCAATTTTTGTGTGGTGATGGCAGAAATAACTAGGGGGTGGGTTAAAGTCAACTGTTCATCTTAGGAGAATTACATAATGCTTTTCTACACCAGGCATTCTTGAAGTAAAATTAATCTAGATTTCTGAGACAGGCAGCATCAGGAATCACTGTTTCTTGAAATAGGCACTGGGATGATAAAGGATGGGATCCACTGCACTAATGATTTGTTTATGGAAAACCCATAGATAAATGAAAGCAATACTTATCTGACATCTCTATAGGCCAGAGGCGAAAGTGAAGACATCACAAGTTTTTCTGGAGCAATGTTAACTGGGTATAAACAGCAAGCAAGTGGAAATAAATGAGGATAGGTAATGGCTTGGCACCACCTCACTTTCGAGCTGTGAAATCACAAGCCCAGGCAGGTTGCTGTGTGGTCAATGAATAAACCAAACCGGCATCTATCAATCTATTGTTTTATAATTGCTGCAGAGGGTAAATCCTAATGATTACCAATCATATTTGGGGTAATTTTTCTTCTCTTTTCACCTTTCATGAATTAATTACTCAGATTCTCATACATATACATCAACAAGGGAGAAACCCTAAAAAATACACCAACAAAAATCAGAAAAATTCTAACAAAGATGATTTAGACCCTACTGCAATGAAAGAGTTACCTATCTATGGCTTCTAACTTAAATGCAATACTGAATATGGATCTAATTACTGTTATCATTATCTAATCACAGTGTGAGTGATTTTCAGACTCATTCTAAGATGCATCACATATAAAAAAGGTTAAGTATAACATATGTCAAAACATAAATACATACACACACACACATTCCAGATACAAATATTCACACACACACACACACATAAATATATATATATATATATATATATATATATATATATATGGGAAGTGAGTCAGTT
>JAUTXX010532914.1:0-10938 GCA_032273605.1 Panulirus laevicauda | reverse complement strand
CTCTCTCTCTCTCTCTCTCTCTCTCTCTCTCTCTCTCTCTCTCTCTCTCTCTCTCTCTCTCTCTCTCTCTCCCGGCAACACATCGTACACGATGAAGCGGAGCAGAGGTGAGCGAGTGAGTGAGTGAGCAGAGCAGAGGTGAGTGCTGACACATAGCTGAGTGTGGTATTGCTGTACCCGAGGCACTGTTCCCTCAAGGGCGGGAAGACAGCCTTTACTTTACTATCATTTTCTTCAACTGCTTCTAAGAAAGACGATATCTTTTTCAAGTAGCAATAAAACCCAGACCACATCGCTTGGACCATGACCGACTGTGAACTATGGGATTCATCCTCCATAGCCACCTTCCTGCAGTTACGTATATGCACCTCCTGTATAAGGTACTCGCTGGATGACGCTCACAGCAGAGGTAAACCCATTACAAAACTGACTAGCCGATGGTGGATGTGATATAGCTCAAGGAAACTCATGTCGAAATTCGGCTTCAAAATTGAGGACGTGGATTCACCACACGGAGCGAACATGGACAACACCTCAAGAAATTTATAGACTTAGCAATAACTAGATCACTACACATTGCTAAAACTAATGTGGGAACAATGACGGAGGTGTGAGGAAGGGAGTGTGTCTTGCAGATGATGATAACCAGAAGTTTGGGTGTGGTTGATTGTGCGAAAGACGTCCGTCTGGAGAGGAATGATGAAGTTCCTTGCTATCACAAGAATGTGAAGATACGAAAAGACTTTAAAGACGTGGATGAGAGAGTGGGTGAAAGTGATAGATTTCTACATCTGTTGGTTAAGAAAGGAGACCAGAGGATAAAGTTCATTCAGGTATCCGCACTACAGCAGGATCGGCCACCTCAAGAACAGAATTATTTTGTGTTCTTAACGCTACCTCGCTAACGCGGGAAATGGCGAATAGTATGAAAGAATACATACATACACACACACAATAATGGGGGATGAGAACTTGGTGCACACAAACACAATGTATGAAAAAATACTGGAAGAAAAGTTAATGCAAATAGAGGATATTTAGGGAAAAAGACATGTTCTTAGAGCTGAATGAGAAATTTTGAGAGTGGAATAAGGAAAGATAAGCTGCATTTATTGACCAACGGCAAACGGAGAGAGAGTGGTTCTCGGTGAAGATGAGTCTGCCTCAAGAATGTGTGACGTCCCTCTGGCTTTTAATCTGTTTATGGACAGTGTGGAAAGGTAGGTAAATACTAGAGCATTAACGCGAGGGGCGGTTTTACGGTGCTTTGGGAGTGGGGTGCTGGAGGGAGCATTAGAGATGAGTCAACTGCTTTTTGCAGATGACACGGATGTAGTGGTAGATTCTAAAACCTCTAGAACCTGGAGGTAAAGACTGGGAAAGCGTATGTACAAGAAAGGTGAAAGAAGATGTGAGCAAAAGTATGGTACTAAAGTACGGCATGGGGATGAGATAGGATGGTTTGAGTGTAAGTTAGAAAGAGGAGACTCACTGGAAGGAGTGGAGCACTTCAGGTATCTGGGAATGGACGTGTTAGCAGGTGGACGAGGGAGCTAAGGTCTTCGGCGCGCTGAGGAATGTGTGGAAGGAGAGAGGTCAGCGCCTGTTACGACAAAAATGGACGTCCCAGCAATGATGCAGGGATGTGAGTCTTGGGCCTTGCATGCAAAAGAAAGATGCTGGACGCGTTGGAGGTCAAACGCCCTAGGGGATTCTTCTTCATTTCTTACACTCAGGGCTTTGTCTTGATGATGGGAGAGTGAGGATAGCTCACACTGATGTGAGGGTGGAGGACAATGATAAGAGTGATCGCTCCTGTAAACATGGTGGACAATACCAGCACCGTGAGTTTGATAAGACGTATCAGTACGAGTAGACTAAGGGGAACCACTTGCGTGAAGCTGGTGCAACGAAGGGATCATTAATGAGAAAGGGCAGGAAAGCTATTACAGTCCTGACAGTCCACAGATGGGAACCTCTGAGGTTGGGGAAGTGAAGGGAACTAGTCAGGCCGGTAAAATGAAGGGAACTAGCCAGGCCGGTAAAATGAAGGGAACCAGTGAAGGTGGTAAAGTCAGAGGGAACCAACGAGGCTGATGTAATGAAGGGAAACAGCAGGTTTGATGAGGTGAAGGGAAACAGCAGGTTTTATGAGGTGAAGGGAAACAGCAGGTTTGATAATGTAAAAACAAACAGCAGGTTTCATATTGTAAAGGGAACCAGCTAAGTTGATAAATCCGGAGAGAAAATATACCTTGAAACCAAGTGACAACAGTTAGTAATCGTCACACAAGACGACTTAGTTAAGGTCTCGTGATTCAGCAGTGGGGTTGAGGTAGGTGAGGCAGCGGAGCCGGTGACGTGGTCCAGGTCGTGGCCGGGGGTCAAGAGGAGCGGCGGTAGTGGGAGGCGGAGGAGGCGACGCGCGGCTGTGGTGGCGCGACCCTCCCCGCGGCGGCAGTGGGAGGCGGAGGAGGCGACGCGCGGCGGTGGTGGCGCGACCCTCCCCGACAAAACATAAGAGGGCTGGGCAGCGTCTGCTAAACCTCAATAATCCCGAGTCATGAAATCAAGGTAACCTCAGCGACGGAGGCACGCGCCCTTGTGACTCTCTGGCGCCCGCTACCCCAGCGAACAGCGACGTGACAAAGGACCGAACGTACCCTATCATGAAATACGGTGTATCTTATGTTCTACCGCAGTGTACCGCAGTGCATGCCATATGCCACACTAGTATACCTGCCTCCCGGACGATTCCTTATGAATGGTTTGGCAAAAATAGACAGATATTTTGATATTTTTCTGCATCGATATTACTCTGGGAACGAGTGATGGTCCTTTTAGCAGTGATTCATGCCTCAAGTGGCAGGTAAAAGCGATCAATCGTCGATAGATAAAGTGATTTTACCAGTTAGATTCACAGGGTTTTGTTATCTAACCACAGAGCAAGTATAAGACATTTTTTTACTTTTTAACATGACGGTCAGAAACCACACAAAAACCCACGTAAACCCGAAGTAAAGTCCTACCTCGCCCTCAAGCGACTGCTACCTCATCACAGATAATCTGAACCTCAGAGAACAAAAGTAGAAGTCTTTAACCTGTGTGGCGAAGGGTGGCTGCTAGCTGTATCGTCCACCTATTGGGTAATGCACGGTGTGAGTTGCTTACACACTACTTATGCATCGAAGCTACTGTTGAGGCATGACTCTAATGAATTCAACACCAACAGAACACTGGGTACTAGCGAAGCTCTGTGTAGGGTGGTAGAAGAGAACAGAAACTCATGGATTAGTATGAAAGAGATAGAAAGACACACTATTTCTCCAGTGAGAGGGGACCGGTAAACTTATCTTATAACTAAGGAGGTATATATATATCATGTCAGTCGTGGATTTGGAGCAAGACTGACGCGTATACAGATAATCGCATATTCTGGCTGTGCTATATTTCACTTTGAGTAGGTTCAAACTACTTTCTATCGTGCGTTGTGATCAGCAATAGTGACCCCCTCATCTCAAGCGTCAGTATGTTACCTGGTGGGTGGGTGTAACACACCGGCCAGCTACGTGTGTCATGAGAGGTCATAGAACAGGAACCTGTCACTGGGCCGCCAACGCCACCCGGAGAACACAGCCTGTCCGGCATATAGATGCTGCGACGCTCAACAGCACCTCTCTGACGATGAAAAAACATTTTCGCCAAACGATTCATAAAACAACTTCGCTATGATACACCGTAGGAGCAAACTTTGTGTATATACATATTCCTACTTAAGTTTTGTAATCATCAAGATTCACTGTACAGTAAACAGGAATGCTGTCCGCGAGACCGTGATGTGCGCTACAGAGAAGATATTCACCGCAAGAAGTTGATAACCTGCAGATGGCAAGCGCGGTTCTGTCATCGCTTATAAGGATGAGGTTGCACGCTGGCGTGAGTGAACATTATCTCGACCCCGTCCCTGATCCTCGAGTCTGTCAAGTGATGCAGCAAGGCACGTCTGGGGAGAATACTTCATTGCATTTTCGCCTTCCAAACACCGCTCGCGAACGAGGAAACTCACCGGCCAAAGCTTCCATCGTAGGTGCTGTTTATAGGACAATGGTCGCCACGAATCATGAGGTAACAGTTCTATATTATTCCCTCGGGTCATGTTTTGTTCTTAAACTAATTAGTTCAAGTCGGGAATTAATTGAAGCAAAAGGTTATGACAGGGAGGCTCAGCGGTGTGGGCTAGGGGCGACGATCGCACCCGGCCCACCGTGATTGGCTTCTGGCTTCTGGCCAGTGACCCAGCCGCCGTGCCTGCCTCCCATCAAGGTCAGATACCTCAATCCTCACCAGTTTTTTAATCGCGCGAATCCTGCTGTTGAAACATAATGCAATGCACAATATAATCCTACGGTTGCACATGGGAAACAACGAAGCCCATTAAAAAACTGGAAATTATCTAAGAAATGTAATCTCCGCATAAAACAGACTGGATCCTCCAACCGCTGGCCCTCCCATCACCACCCCCCTTACTGAGTCTCCTCAAGGCGTGACCCTCCGGTCACTACTCTTCCGCTTCCAGCCTCTAGCTACCGCCTCCCAGCCATTACCCTCCAGCCATCATCGTCCACCCACCACGATCCAGTCATGGCCCTTGAGCCAACGTTTTCCAGTCACCACATTCCAGTCATTACCCTCAAGCTATCATTCTCCAACTATCAGTTTCCAGTCATCATCTTCCAGTTGATATCAACGAGCAGCCTACAGCACCTACCCTCCAGCCGGTCAACCCCCATTCACTACTTCCTATCACCTTCCAGCCACCATTCTTCAGCAGCCAACATCCAGTAATCTACCCACTTTCCAGTCATCATTCTTCAGCTACCATCATCTGCCAGTGACAGCCTTTACCCTTAGGCCACCAGTCTCCAGTTATCATCCTTCGGCTTACCAGTTCCTGCTATCTTCCAGCCACCACTCAACTGCCATTGCCTTCCAGCGGTCATTTTCCAGCCTCCCGACTCTACCTTCATTTCCCCCCTGCCATCACTTTTCACCCAGCACTGGAGTCATTACCTTTAAGCCGTCAACCATAGCCCACCACAAAGCAGCCATCACCCTGTCTCTCAGCCACTCACTCTCTCGTCATCTTCCTTCAGCTCAAGGTACAGTCTCCAAATTTTCCAGCCTTTACACTTCAACATCGCCCAGTTACTTCTCCTCAGCCATCAACCTTAGTATACATTTCACGAAGACACCGAAACCCAGACATCATTCTCAAATCAACACTTTCCAGGTAGCTTCTTCCTACCACCCCCCCACCGACCACCTCAGATAAGCTACCCCTCCAGTCTTGATACTTCACTCAAGACTATTCATCTCTCACACTCAGTGACAGTTTCCAGTTAATGTTATCAAAACATAGCCATTGTCTACCAACCATTAAACCGCAGACGCTACTTTCTGCCATGACTCCTAAAATAAGGGCTGAAGGGGCTAGTGTATTGATAATCATTCTCTCTCTCTCTCTCTCTCTCTCTCTCTCTCTCTCTCTCTCTCTCTCTCTCTCTCTCTCTATATATATATATATATCTATCTATCTATCTATCTATCTATCTATTTATCTATCTATCTCAGAGCTTTTGTGTTCTTCCCGTGAAGAAGCGCTGGCTCGAGATATATGGAATAGACAAGTATAAGTTTCAAGTTCCAAGAAGGACCCTGAGACTGAGATAAATTCCAGCAGCTCGATTTGTAGCTCAATAAAGCATTTATCATTCTGAGTGATCCTCTTCGTGTGTGAATACATAAATGATAATGAGCATGAGAGACCAGAGAATAAATCATGGAAGGAGAGGCAAAATATTGTACCTTAATATGAAATTAAACTCAGGAGGATATAAAGCTGTCATATTCTATTTTTACTTGGCTTGTCCAGTGGCGTCATTAATTTCCTTAAGATTTACGGATATAAGACATTTTCCTTAAAATGAGGGACACTGAGGGGTGGGTTGCAGCCATCACCTACAGATAAGGCAACGTATCTCAGTTTCAGAAGGGCATTCCACGGAATAAGAGTTCTTCAAGTATAAAAATGATGTTTCAGAATATTTTCCTGATTTATATTCTTTGAAGAGATCATTGTGAAATCTACTAGAGAGCCTTTATATGGTGATTTTGCTCTGCTTGTTTTAGAAATACAGGAAATTATACATGTTTCTATTTGAATAACTCAGAATACGTGCCATGTAAAGCTTGATCTAAGATTGATAGCTTGATAAGTTGCAGAGCTGTACGTTAGTACATTATTTATCTTGATAACTATAAAGTCTCCACTGGAGAGGAGAGTCGTTTACAGACTCGTTCAAGAAATGGTCGAGTCCCGTTTCGAAGCTTCAGTTTTGGACCATCCTTCGTCAGTACAGCCGTCCACTTAGTGATGTGGATAGGCTCAACACGTCCCTTCCAACCCTTACAAAAACCCGCTGACACATCACGATTACCGTGGGAGGGTTGAAGACGTCTTGACAGTTGTTGATGAAGTGGCTGAGAATAATGATGGCAGGAGAGGAGGAGGAACGAGTTTACTGATGATGAAGGAGAGACCCTGAACTTTGCGACGAGTCACTGAGAAAGTTTTGATGTTGATTTGATCATCTTATTTAATGCCTAAGTCAAGGCCATCTCGAGTGGAAGAAAAATGTATAAGGGAAAGAAAGTAAAATTCAATCAAGGCTTTGCAAGTGTTCGTAGACCTGATTCTCCAAGGAAGAAGGGTTATTGCCAAGAGAGGAAGACAAATGAATGAAAAGAATTCCACTGCTTAAGTGTTCGAGATAAGAACACTACATTCACCTTATATATACATATATTACATATATAAGGTTACATATACTAAATTTTCTCCTGTGTTATAAGAGTGCATGAGATATGATGAATAGATCTCTTCTTTTCTCCACCTCTCCATGGAACATGTCGAGTGACAGCAAATGCCAGGTGTTTACATGCCACGATTATTTGAGACAAAGTCTAACAACTTAAAACGAATCAGTTCGGCAGAATCAGTGTTTTAATTGACGTCTGTGTCCCTCAGAGAGAGAGAGAGAGCAGTTCTGCCCACCATCTCACACGCGTTCAACACTGGAGAGTCTCCACGGTTCACCAAGAACTCGGAATCAAAAAGCGGATTTCATTCAGCAGACGAGCCAGAGTAAATCTCTTTTCTAGTTGTAATTGGTTCCATGAAGTCTTGTTATATCCTGCTTCAAAGGATTCATCCACGCTCAGAAGTCCTTGTAGAAAACAGACGTGGAGTAAGATAAAGAAAATAAGCTAAAGAATGATTTTAGAAAAAGCAGAAAAAAAGGATAGATCGTAAATCTTTTTCTCGGGCGATGGAGAATTTCCCCATTGAGAATAGGTTAGGTCGATGTGTATTTCGGAAAGACTGAATTAAGGTCGGTAAATAATTGGAAAGTGGAGCGTCGCAGGGAAAGAAAATAGTCACCCCACCGGCCAACCCCTTTGAGTGGTGTGAGCGGAGTCCTTAGTCGAACACAAGAACTCCCTGAAAAAGAATGAATAAATCTGTGCCGGCAGGATGTTAGACTTGTAAGAAGGGAATTCTACATTGGTCAGTCTGATCTGTAACAAGGAATGGAGTGTATGATGTACATGGACAGTCTCCCGGGAGTTTCGAATTCTTTCCCGACAGGAATCTGACAATTTTAGAGGAGAGTTTAACTGTATAAATGCTAGTGCAGCATGGAATCTATCTTTTTTTTTCATTCTCTCTGTAATATTTGCTTTCCTGTCACTTATAGGTAATGTTGTTTCTTATGAAGTATACAAGCAGCACTTTTATGGAGCCTAATGTCACTCAGCCCTTAACCTAACTTTAAGTAATCTTAATAGTTAAGTTACATACCGTCACTGTAATCTCTTACCTGAAAGACTTATAAAAGCTAGAGTGTGATAGAGTGTCTTCCAGCGTCCATGCTACACACACACACACATACACTCACACACACAACTATTTATGAATTCAAACATTAAACATTTATCTATATAAGGCATGATATAATCCAGCCCCAGAGGTGTTTGACGGCAGGCTGAATAACAGTACAGAAGTGCTGGGTGTCGGGTTCAACGGCCAGCTGAGTGTAATACTGAATTACAGGGTGTCAGGTTTAACGACCAGCTGAGTGTAACACACAAGTACTGGGTGTCGGCTTTACTACCATATAAATTTCTCATCATGAGACGCTTGTAGATTTCAAATCCTAACCTGTAAATCCCCTTTAGTTACACAGATAAGCAAAAAAAAGAGAAAGAAATAGAGTGATGGTACACTGTATGGTTTACAAATTATTTTTTCAGCTTTTTCCACCAGGAAAAAAATATTCCATTTGCATATTGAACGTCAGTTCTTAACGAACGATTATCAAAGGGACATTGCTGGCCGGCAACAGATCATAGAACAGGTAAAACGAGTAAACAGCTTTGCTGGGTGTCATTTGAACACTGCAAACAGAACACACACACACACACACACACACACACACACACACACACACACACACACAGGTACTCACAGCCCCACATCTGCCCTGAGATGATATGTTCACGTAGCCTCACGTGAACCTCTCACTTCATTCCGTCATAGGAATCAGTACAGAAACTCATAATCTCCTCCTCATTCTGGCCGCTGAGTTACATTTACTGTCATTTTTGGGTGGTAGCACGTAGCAAAGACCACAATTTATGGGACTACATTAGGTTATAGTTTCCATACAAACAACGCATTCCGGGTTGATGCAAAACGAAGTCGCGTTTCGGTGGGAGATTTCTCCAGCATTCGAGGAGTTAGATGATGGTGGAATGATGATGGGTGAAGAGAAAGGTTTCTAATGCTGTAGGAAATGTCACAGGTAAGCCCCAGCCAGTCAGCAGGATTGGAGATGGGGATTCGAAGTGATCTAAATTGATTGCCACGAAAGGGTTCTGGCTGTGTGCACGTCATCCACTACCTTAGGTACATGGGAATGGAGGTGGAGATAATCGAGACATAGCACCATTGTTCTCAGTGAGTGTTGTAGACAGAAGTGATCCTTGAGGGATTTTGACAACACATGCTCCAGAGGAAGTTCATCACGACTTCCAGTCACCCTGTTTGTGGGGCCAAGGGCTCCTTGTCACCCTGCTGATGGGGTCCCTGGCGTCACGTTCTTAGGCTAGGGTAACAACAAGGTGAAGTATTTACAACCATGTAGGACTACAAGTAAGAAAAAAGTTGTTTTTGTTTATCGAAGACGTGAACCTTCCTTTCACAGATTCGCTTGCTTACCCACCCGCCTCCAGCTTGTAATCTCTCGCCTTTTGCCCCCTTCTTCGTTTTCTTCTTCTTCTTCTTCTTCTTCTTCCCTCATGCTCTCCAATTTTTTCCCCTACTATCCCTAAGTTCTCCACTGTTCCTGGTGTTGGCACCAGGTCCCTCCAGTTATCGGGTCTGAAGGCTCTGGCAGCCAACCAGGAAATGAACCCCGACCTTTCACACCCAGAAATGTCCACGTCAGGGATATGAAGCAGAGAGGATTTGACAACCGAGTATTTTCTTCTTCTTCTGAAGCTTCGGTTTCTTCTACATCATCTTCCTTGTCTTCTTCAAGATCTACTTCTTCGTGATCTTCACTGGTCCGTCAATCTACGCCTCCTCTCTCTCTCTCTCTCTCTCTCTCTCTCTCTCTCTCTCTCTCTCTCTCTCTCTCTCTCTCTCGCTGTTATAATCCCCTTCTTTGTTTCCCCTTCCACACAGTCCTCTTGCAATTGGTCAACTGCCAATGGTGCAAAAGCATATGCTACTCTTCTCTTAGTCCACATATTGTAGACCTTAAGACAGGATATATTTCTAATATAGTCAACAAAGGGGAAGTTGAATACATATGACGTGAAGGTGGTTTCATTCCAAGACAGACGCTTGGTTCTTGTATACCGCGGGAGCTGTTGGAATACCTTTTCTGCGTATTTCCAAAGACGCTGACGTCGTAAAACAGAGAGGGAAGGACACTGATGAA
Organism: Panulirus laevicauda; assembly: GCA_032273605.1. Taxonomy (NCBI): domain Eukaryota; kingdom Metazoa; phylum Arthropoda; class Malacostraca; order Decapoda; family Palinuridae; genus Panulirus; species Panulirus laevicauda. Next base: position 871 of record JAUTXX010532914.1, on the reverse strand, counting down.
ATGAAGAAGAAGAAGAAGAAAACAGACAGAGCGAGTTGAGAGTAAACATGGAAATAAATCGTTCATTTCTGATTCAGAAATACTCTCGAGTGGAGTAAAATAAAATAATGCAGCAGCTTACTTTTTCTGTACTAGAGGAAGTGCAGGTAGCACAGTACAACACAGCACAGGAACACAGCAAAGGAACACAGCATGCCACATATCACGGCAAAAGCACCGCAGCTACCGTGAGAAGCTCCTGCTGCGTTCATCCACACCGCCAGCATGGGATCGTGTACTGCTGCTGTGTTATGACACTGTATCAGTGCTAGCAGCGACACACTGGTGCTGTGTTGAAGGTACGCTAATGTTAGCAGCCAGGTAGCTGGTGCTGTGTTAAAGATACACGAGTGTGGATAGCGACGCAGCTGCTGCTGTGATAAAGGCACCTCTATTGCGGACAGTGACGCAGCTGCTGCTGTGTTGAAGTTACACTAGTGTGGGTATCGAAGGAGCTTCTGCTATGTTAAGGGTAAACTAGTGTTGGTTGCTGTGTTGAAGGTACGGTAGTGTCGGCAGTGTCTCAACTGCTGCCGTGTTGATGTTACTTTAGCGAGAGTATTGATGCAGCTGTTGCTGTGTTGAAGGTACGCTAGTGCGGGCAGTTTCTCAACTGCTGCTGTGTTGAGGGTACACTAGTGTGAGCAGTGAGGCGGGTAACAGGATCTCGAGAGCAGCCACTAGTACCGTCATAACATCATAACATTTTTATGTGAGTTACAAACATTTTTCGAAACAAAGTCTCCCAACTTTATAATCATTAGCATTTTCACTTTCAGCGTGAACATATGTATATATATGAAGACGTACCTGAAAAATATCCTGCACATGC
>JAUTXX010532903.1:0-10938 GCA_032273605.1 Panulirus laevicauda | reverse complement strand
TCTGTTTAAGCAAGGATATTCTTAAATTGGAAGCGGTGCAGTGAAGAGCAACTAAATTGATTCCTTCCCTGCATAACAAGCCACATGAAGTGAGACTGTGAGAATTAAACTTCTTTCCTCTAAGGGTCTTCTCTTGGGCAAATTAATAGAATGTTTCAAAATACTTATAGGATTCAGCAGCGTTGATATTGAAAATTTCCTTACAGTATTGCCAGCATTAACAAGGAGAAGGAATAGACTAAAACTCTGAGGTTACCAAGTTAATCTGGACTGTATGAAATATTTCTTTCCCATCGACATTATTTATGTGTGGAATAAGCTCCCAGAAAAAGTTGTTCAGAGCAACACCATTAATATCTTCAAAATTAGTGTTGATCATCACTTATCACTCTCTGGTATTGAATAATTCATTTAATCCTGTATCATAATGTAGTGGTGTATCATGCTACATTCTCAACCACTGACCTTTCCCTGGCCCTGTTGCAGCAACATACCAACTTTGATTAACCTGTGTTACCTTCTCTGAGAGAGTAAGAATTATTATATCATTCTTCAACATCAGGAATGATATAGGCATGGCAAGTTAAGAGGCTGAAGCTTAGGTTTATCCTCACTATCGTCTATATAACAAAAAGTGAAGGGATGCTTGTTATTGGTGACTTTCCTATTAAAATTTCTTTCAGGCATATTAATCCTGCATGGTATTTTTGTATGTCTGTTTTCTTTCTGGCATGCTGCCTAAGGGAGTGGAGGATGTAGAGAGAGCCTTTGCTTTGCTATCCTTTTCTTCTACTGCTTTTAAGGGAATGCATTTTTTTCTTTCATTGCTTTTAAGGGAACTGCATTTAAGTAGTGTTAAGGCCATACTACCATGCTTTGGACCTTGGGGTCTGTGTGGTCTATTATCTGTATAACTGTATGTAATTCTTCATCACATTTGTTATCCAACAATCTGCCCATTTTCTTTTGAGTCACTGTGGATGACTGACCCACAGTGTTTTTTCTTTGTTAGCTGAGGTGGCACAATCAGCTTAGTGCAATCTCACTAACACACACACACACACACACACACACACACACAAAAGAGGATACAAAGCACCAAAAATATATCAAATTGTAATTCTGGAAAGAAACACGCAAAAATAGATAGAAAAAAAGTTAGAAATTCATAGACTGTATACCTGTTTTGTAAGCAGTGTTCACAGAGGTGCATACTGTGTGCAAAAAATGTGTTTAAAGTTTTTATAGGTGCTTGGCAAAGAAAATGCAGGTTGTACCTCTCTAATATGGTGCTCTGTGGCCCAGCAACAATGGTCTGGCATGTTTTGAACCTGCCGCTATTAGTTATTAGTTTATGGATCTGCCATCAGGGCAGTGCTGTTAGCAGTGCTAAGTTGCTAGAATCTGTGTACACTTGAGCTGAGCTAATTAACAGTCCTGATAATTTCTTGTATTCAGCTGCATTTTAGCCCATCAGGATGTCATCCAAGTGACCAAAAGGTGTAGAAGATAGTGCTGTTGCTAATAAGTATAAGCATACATCATTATCTATGCTCGAGAAGGTCGAGTTACTGAAAAAAATTAGATAAAGGAACTTCTGTAGAGACTTTGTGTGAGTACTATGAGATAGTATCGCCAACTGTATATGACTTTTGGGTCAATTTCTATTTTCTGGCATTTTGCGTGGTCCTGCAGTGGCCAGGTCCCAGGGTTGCCAGATTAAAGAGGTACAGCCTGTATTAGAAATAGTTAATTACAAGAGAAGAGGCCCCCACATGTATAAAGCTCCCTCCAAGTGTAGTACATATAAAGCTTTAGGGCTGCCTGAGCCAAGAAAAAAGTAAGTTCTTAAGGGAAGGCAGAGAAATAAATAAAGCTAGACAAGCTCATTATCAGATACTAACAAAGCCAAGTACAGCACTGAAGATTTTGTTTCAGATTATAACAAAGCCAGTACAGCACTGAAGATTTTGTTTCAGATTGAACTTAAATCATGTATGGATTTGAGTTAGTTAATTTGCCAAAACCATTTAGTCATAACAAGATCCAGAAGGAATAGACAAAATGAGATAGGAACAACTGGAAAATATATTTTTGATGCTATGGGAGATTATTGAAATGGAAGGCCATAAGTTAACTCAACTAGTGAAGGAGTTAAAGAAACTGAGGAGTCAATTCTAGGATCATGAAGAGTGTCATGAGATGGGAGAGAGACTTAGGGATCTGAGAAATGGTCGTTGTATTTAAGAAAAAAAAAAAAGTTTAGTGGAGGTTATTCAGAGGGTACATAATCAGTAGGTAAATTCCTTTGAAAGTGAATCAGTGTCTAATGGGCCTATTCTAGATGTCTCAGAGGTTGTTCAGTTAGAAGGTATCAAATCACATACAGAATCTGTTGACAGAAGGAGCAACCTCAACAGTTGCTCAGTCATAGGAAAGGACTAAAACACATATTCTATATAGAATGTTGTGACTAGCGGGCAAGGAGGTGCAGAAGGATCAATTTTGGCAGCTGATCAACAGACACAGAATATGAAGATTGATGTATATGAAAATATACTGGGGGTCATGCAAACAGAGGTACACAAGAAATAATGAGGAACTGTAGAAAGAATGAGATGCACTCTTGAATATGGTGTTGTGGTGTGAAGACTCCCATAGACTTCACCAGGTTTAAGTCTAAAGTGTAGAGCATACAGGGCCATTGATTGCTAAAAGAGAGGTTTTAGAAAAAGTCAGAGAGAAACATGGGTTGATAGTCCAATACTGAAGGATTTAGCTGAAAAGTGTGTGACACCAAAAATAGAAAGATGAGTAAAGCAGGAGGTCAATAGACATTAATTATTGATCATTTTTGGTAGGGAACATAATTCACTGAATTGAAAAAAAAAATTGAAAAGAAAGAAGAAACGGTTATGAAAAGATTGCAAGAGGCTCAATAATTGCCAAATCCAATTTGGTGATAAAGAAAGGAGAAGAATTGGTGATTATAATCAAGACATACTGGGCAACCAGTTATTGTTATTTTTGTACTTAGAGTCATCCTACTAAGAGATACTTAGGCAAACTAAGAAATTTAAAGGGAAGGTGGAATTCAATTGGGAATCCATCAGATGTGGTAGAGGAAGAGAGGGAGAAAAGCAAAGAATATTGGCAGAAGACTAAAAACTGTAGATGCTAAATGAAGCAAGAGGATGTATCAACCCCACCAGCATTGCAGTAAGGGGAGAAGTGTTAGGAGATGGTAATATCAGATGAAAAGTAGTGTATTCATATGTTGATAGATTAATAGTTAATGTATGAGGGAAAGTGCCTCTGTGATTGCTGGAGTTGAAACAAAACTTGCTTTTGAGATAAGATTTAACCAATTCAGCACAAAGGGAAAGAGGGAAAGAGAATGCAAAGGAATAAGAGGATTTTCCCAGTTATTAAAAGATAGTCTTAACTTTTAAGAAGTGTGGAAGATAGCCCATTCAGACAATACCCAGTGTGAAGAGAAACTGTAGGCATTGAATGAAATAGCTAGGGAACATAGAAAGAGTCAGAGAGCCCCAGAAGTAGAAGAATTTTGTAAAAAGGGAACTTGACAGCAAAATTTGGTTACTGGTAGATGTTGTTGCATTAGGAAACAAGAGCTTAGAACTTATCCTGAGACTAAAGAAAAACACAAAGCCAAGGAATGTAATATGGTATCCAAATGTCCAGCAACATTTTCTACCCCAGAAACAGCAGTTAAAGTGGAAGAGAAGCTCTCTGACCATAGAAACGAAGCTAGAGATCCTACAACATGCTGATGCTGTTGAGGGAACATTAGTGCAGAAGAAAGTGTGCCAGTGCTCCTTGGAGGGTTGATGGGTGGAGTGAGCAAGGGTCCTATGTGGAGCACACCATGTTCCTGGTAGCAGGTGTGTCACAGTTACCACTGTTGTGTGCAGATCTGTACTATTTATGTGATTTGGGTATGCTTATTAATGGGATTTTTCTGCAACCTGCTGTGTTATTAATATGGCCTCCAGACATCCAGTAATATCTTCTCCTACCCCACCCAGAACCAGCAGTTAAATGGAAGAGAACCTCTCTAACCTTAGAAGTGAAGCTAGAAATCTTTTGATGCGCTGATGCTAGTAAGGGAGTGTCAGCGTTACAGAAAATGTGCCAAAACTTCTCTGAGGGTTGGTGGATGGAGTAAGCTTGGGTCCTGGTTAGAGCATATCATGTTCCTTCCAGCAAGTCAATCATTCAGTTACCACCATTGTGTGTGGATATGTGCTACTTGTGCGACTAGGGTGTACCTGCTAATGTGTTTTTCCTCCAACGGGTTCTATGTTTGTAAATATGGCATGCAATTGTCCAGCAGCAACATCTTCCTAGCAGTTAAATGGAAGAGAACCTCTCTGACTTTAGAACGAAGCTAGAAATCTTAAAACACACTGATGCTGGTGAGGAGCATCAATGCTTGGGCGTGCCTACACGCAAAAATGATTCGTAGGGCTGTAGTCCGCTCTACTCCACTTATGAAGAAGATGCTATCATTATGCATAGAGCATGAGATGAAGAAGAAAAGCAACTTTAGTAACCTTCAGCTCAGATCTAAAGCTCTTCTGATTTATGAGTTTATGTAAAAAAGACAAGTAGCTGCGCCAGAGCCATTTCAAGCAAATAAAGAATGGCAAAATTAATTTATTTGGTGTCATATAGTGAACCAGTAAAAACAGAAAAGAATGTAAGATTTGTTAAGGTTTTTACTGAACACACCTGCATAGTAGTAAATTTTGATTGCATTAAATGAGGGACTGGTAGAAGTATGTTCCTCGCAGAATAGTGGAATTGCATATATTGATCCCGCATAAAGTGAGGGATGGATGTAGTTGTAAACCATGCCATCTGTTCCTCCATGGTAAAATGCTCATCCCCCAAGGAACTGTAATTGCACACATCCTGTTCCTCTTGCTTATGTCTGACATTCTTTCAATTACAAGCCACAGATTCATATTATTGTTTGCAGATGATACAAGGCTAGATATGAAAATGTCATTAATAAAGAATACTGAAAGGCTACAAAGAGACAAATATAGTTCTTAAATGGGCAATTGAGAACAACATGCTTTTAAGTGGAGATAAGTTCCAGCTCCTCTCGTTTGGAGAGAGTGAAGAAATCAAAATCAGTACGGAATACTGGCTAAACTTAGACAGTATCATAAACCAGTTGAAGTGAAAGACCTTGGAGTAATAACATTCTTAAGAATGGTAAGGGAACTGAAAGGACTCTTTTCAAGTTCAGCAGAACAGTGCATATTAACCCCCCAAAACAACACAGGGACAAACCATGTAACATCCTTAACATCCTTTATGTATGCCAACATATAGGTACTTAAATCACATGGAACCTAAAATCCCATTTATAAGATCATTGAGTTGTCCTTGACACAATAGGAATTCCTGCTGAGTATCAAAATGGAGGAGTTTGTAAATGACATGACTACTTTGGTACTTCAAACATGCAGCAGACATATACCAGTGGAAAGAAAGCAAAAAAGAAAAAGAAAAAAGTCTAGGGTAGAACGAGTAAGATGATCATTTACAAGGGGCGAAAAAGGTTTGCAGACCTAAAGACGCAATAGCTTGACCAGTGAAGGAAAGAATACCTATCAAATTGATTATTAGACGTAGACTGTAACTTGAATGTCTTATGAAACACAAGAAAAGGAAGAAGATAAAGCTCTGAACAGATTATGGAATAATACTTTTACTCATAATGCAAAACACAAATTCAGGATCACAGACTCCATTGGCCCCTAAAGCAAAAGAGGGTATGTTTACAGGTGACTACCAGATGTATAAGATTCTAAAGAGACAATGTGAATCAGTTTTACATTGGACCAAAAATAACATTAAAGATAAATGACCCAAAAGACATTCTCAAACAGTAATCGCCCAATGTTGCTTATAGTAGATATCAACACCTGAACACATGATTTCAAAAGGGCCATTGAGACCATGCCCTTGCCCTCAGTCTTTACAAAGAAATGTAAGATAACTCTAGAACAAGCACTAAAGATCCCAAGAAGAAAAAGTCTGGATTCTGACACCATTTCCAAGAGTTTGAAACTGCTTCACATCATCCCACTCCATGAATGTGGAAGTAAAGCAGTCTAGAAAAATTATCAACCAATAGCATTAACGTATCTCATTATTTTAAATCTAGAAAAAAGTTCTAAGAGGCAGGCTGACTGAAGTTTTGGAACTGAATAATCTACATAACCCAGGACAACATGGTTATTTGGTGGGAAGATCTTACCTCTCTTAGTTGCTTGACCACTATGATATGATTATTAAAGTTTAAGGAAACAAAATGATGCTGATGCAGTTTACACAAGCTTTGCAACAGCATTTGACTAATGTGACCATGGTGTTACTGCACATAAAATGAATAAGATGAGTATAACCAGAAAAACTAGGAGAAGGTTATACAAATTTTTAACTAATAGATCACATTGTTTACAGCAGAAATTTTTTTTTTTTACAAACAACTGTCTGGAGATGAATGAGATTTTAAAGATGCAATATGAATTAGTATTCAGTGAGCCAAAAACCACATTTAAGATAAATGACCCAGCAGACTTCTTCCTAAACAGTATTCAGCCATGTTTACGCATAGCAGATATCACCACCTCACTGCAAAATTTCGAGATGGCAGTTGAGAGCATGCCTGTGCACTCAGCCTCAGGCCTGGCCTCTTGGAACTTAATTTTCATACAGAAATACAAGACTTTTTAGCACGAGCACTAAGTATAATTTGAAGGAAAAGTCTAGAGTCTGGCATCATTCCCAAATGTCTGAAACTGACACATTTCCCATTTCCCCACTGTACAAAGATGGAAGCAAAGCAGTCCTAGAAAAATATTGACCAATTGCATTAACATCACACATCATTAAAATCTTTGAAAGAATTTTAAGAGGCAAGCTGATGGAATTTTTGAAGATAAACAATATACTTAATCAGGAAAACATGGTTTCCAGGCAGGAAGATCTTGCTTCTTTCATTTGCCTGACCATTGTGACAGGATTATTGAAGCCCTGGAGAACAAGGGAAATGCTGATGTGATTTACATAGATTTTGCAAAAATGTTTGACAAATGGAGCCTTAGTATCATAGCACATAAAAGTGAAAGATGGGAATAACTGCAAAAATTGGGAGATGAATATATAACTTTTTAACTAACATATCACAGCCTGTGGTTGTAAACCATGCAGTCTCTAGTGCCTCCACAGTAGGAAACTCATTACCCCAAGGAACTACACTTGCGCCCCTCCTGTATGATTTCATTTTCCCCTTACTGGAGGAGTTAGAATTTAGCTCCATTGAAAAGCAAGTTGTTCTCAGTTGCCCAAAGAAAGGCTTTGTTTATGTCTCTTTATAGCCTTTCAGCATCTTCTATTAATGTGATTTTCACACTTGTATCATCTGCAAAGGATTGTATGGAACTGTGGCTTGTGTTTGCAGAAATCTCAGATATAAGACTGAGAAACAGGAGGAGCGCAAGTACAGTTCCTTGGGGGATTGAGCTCTTTACTATAAAGGCACTGGATATTACATGGTTTACAACTGTGCATTGTGGTCTGTTAGTTAAGAAGTTGTATATACATCCCCGTTTTTCCAGTTCTTCCCATCTTTCTCATTTTATGTACCATAATACCATAGTCACATTTATCAAATGCCTTTGCAAAGTCTGTGTAAATCATGTAAGCATTTTTTTGTTTTTCAGAAATTCAACAGTCCTATCATAAATGGTCAAGCTGCTGAGGTAGGCATGATCTTCCTACCCTGAAGCCATAATGTCCTGGGCTATGAAGCTTGTTCACTTCCATAGATAAGTTCAAGAGTGCACTGGACAAGTACATACAAAGTGTTGCATATCAACAAGGCTGCAGGGGCTATATAGGCCTAGGGTTGAGGCTTCCAAAAGCGTGGTCGACCAATGACCAAATCCAGCAGCATGGGTTGCTGGGGTGAAAACCCCTGAAGAGTTCATCAGGTATACATAGTTGTAAACCATGCCACCCTCAGTGCCTCTTTGGTAAGAAGCTCATTCCCCTAAGGGACTGTACTTGCATCCCTCCTGTTTCTCATTCTTATATCTGACATTGATGGAAACACGAGCCATATTTTCATATCATTCTTTGCAGGTGATAGAAGAATAGTTAGATAATAGAAGAATATGTATGTAAATCAGATCAATAAAGGATGATGAAAGGCTACAAAGAGACTTAAATGAAGTCTTTACCCAGGCCACCAAGAACAACATACTTTTCAATGGGGGATGAGCTTCAACTCCTTCAGTATGGGGAAAATAAAGAAATAAAAAACAGTGGTCTTCTCTCTGATCACCAGTATGGCTTCCCTAAGGCAGGATCCACTGGTGATATTCTTTCTTATCTTATTAATGTTTGGTCATCATCCCTAAGAGTTTTTTGGGGAATCTTTTGTAGTTGCCCCTTATATATTGAAAGCTTTTGACGGCATTTGACATGGCATGGCATTGTGGTCTCAACTCTAAGCTTGGCTTATTTTTCTTGCTTTGCTCCCTCACATCTAGCTTCCCTCTGGCTGAGTTATCACATGGGTTTTGATGAATCAGCCTCTCCCCCTTTCTCCATCAGCAACAGTGTCCCTTAAGGCTCTGTCCTTTTTGCTACACTTTTTTTCCTTTTTACCAATGATTTCCTTTTTTATGCAAATTATTAAATGCGTTGATATGCTGATGACTCAACATTGCATTCCTTCATGTCCTTTAATTCTGCTTCTCCTCTCACTTGATATTTATTTTGTTTTGATACAACAGCCTCACTTAACTCAGACTTGGACAAGGTATCTTACGGGGTAGGCGAAATCTGTTAAGATCAGTGTCTCCAAGACCCAGTTTCTGCCTTTCTCTATCAAAAATCCCTTACAACTTTCCTTTCTCCTTTGATGGTTCTGCAATGCCATCTCTTATCTCAGTGAACATACATTACTCTAACATCCACACTGTCTTATAAAGCCCACATTACAGGAATGGCTAAGACTGCCATTAAGAAATTGGAAGTCCTGTTTAGATGAAATTTTCTCAGAACAGTTGCTACATATATACAGAGGATTGATCCATCCTTGTATGGAGCACTGCTTATACATATGGGGTGGCTCTATCTCTTGCCACCTTACTTGACAAAAGAGTTGAATCGAAAGCAGTTCGAGTTATCAGCCCTCCCAGACAAACTTCAAAACTTTACCCACTTGCCCCACACTACAATGTTAGTTAAAATTCCCTCTTCTATTGGTAACACTATGGATTTTACTCCCAGGAGCTGTCTTTTCATATGCCCCCACCACTAGCTAGACCATACAGACCCTGTAAAGCTGCTGCATCACATGATTTGTATTTGGCTGTTGGCAGCTCATTGCTAGGTCATAAAATAATTGTTTCTTTCTTACACCTCAAAGTTTTGGAACTCTGTACCCTCTCATATCTACCCTAATTACTATGACATGGCACTTTTTAAACCATAGCCTTTTCACTTCCTCCAAAAGTCATAAGTACTCTCTCTTGTATCTCCTTGTTCTCTTTTATTAACCCCTCCATATTTTGATTAAGTCCTTGCCTTGATGTGGACTTTTGTAGTTGACTGGGGCCCAATGTAAAGCAGAAAAATACTTGATATCCTGCATGAGGAAGGTAGCACCAGGAACAGACAAAGAAAAGTTGCAATTGCTCACTGCCTTCTCTGGCTGTTATGTGTAATGCACTGAAACTAAAGCTTCCTATCCACAACCAGGCCCACAGACCTACCATTGGGTTACCCGTGACTCCTCACTTTCCTTGGTTCAATCCATTGACAGCACTTTAAGCCCTGTATATTACATCATTCCAATTCATTCTTTACCATGCACATCTTTTACCCTCATGCATATATAGGCTGCAAGCACTCAAAATCTTTTTTACTCTATTCTTCCATCTTCAGTGTGGTCACCTTTTCTCCTTGTCCCTCTCTTAGTACACAAAAGTTTCTGGTTATTCAGTTACTTCTTAAACATATTAGATGATTATGCAGGGGTTATGTTCTGCAAAAACCTTGCACAGAGAGAAATTGCATAAAGCAAACCAATAAACATACAGAGAAAAATGGATGTGTCCACCAGCTTCGTGGTCAGCACTGATGGATTCTCCCATTAGCTTCACCTTAAGTAGCTTTTGATGTCAAATAATCTTATCCAGCCATTTTTTACATGCTTGAAATGGCTCTGGCTCACTTACATTGCCTTCTTTACACTAATGCTCAAACATTTTCAGAGATTTAGACCTGAGCTGAAGGTTACTAGAGCTGCTTTTCTTCTTTGTGCCATGCTATATGTATAGCGAGAGCATTTTCTTTAATTCTCCATGGGTGTATTTCTAACCTGTGTGGTTACTTTGTCTGATAGTGGAGTAGAGTGGATCTCAACACTGAATTTTCTTCTGCATTCTTCTTTATGTTGCAGATTGTAAATTCACTCAAGTTATAAGCATCCCCAAGTGCTGACTTTCCATGACCAGCACCAGCACATCCTAGAGACTGAGTGTCAATGAATTTTGTCTTTTTTGTTTGTTTTCCTGGCACTACCTTGCTGAAGCAGGGAGTAGCAATGCTGTTTCCTGTTGGACAGAGTTACCCCAGGAATGGATGAAGGCAAGCAAGTATGAATATGTACATGTGTATATATGTTTATGTTTGTGTATATATATGTATATATGTTGGTATGTATATGTATATGTATGTTTTGGAAGGAGGTAAACAAAGTGCGTAAGACAAGGGAGCAAATGGGAACTTCAGTGAAGGGGGCTAGTGGGGAGGTGATAACAAGTAATGGTGATGTGAGAAGGAGATGGAGTGAGTATTTTGAAGGTTTGTTGAATGTGTTTG
>JAUTXX010532892.1:546-10938 GCA_032273605.1 Panulirus laevicauda | reverse complement strand
ATAGTTTCAAACACGAGAGAGAGAGAGAGAGAGAGAGAGAGAGAGAGAGAGAGAGAGAGAGAGAGAGAGAATGTCATCGGCAACCAGATGGAGAATGCTCAAGAACCATCATGCAACAGATTTATGAAATGATTCCGAGGGAACCTCTTGACACTTGAAATTATTACACACTACTGTACAGTAGAATTCAGAGGTCGGCAGTCAGGAAATTCCACAAAGATAATCAACAACAACTTATAAAGCCCAAGATTTACGTGGGCATCCCTGAGGAAATGTCGCCAAAGCAGTCATGTCTTGTTTAAGCCAAGCACAAACAATGGAAGCCAAGACACTGACTGCTGCGATCATAACCCGTCTGTCTATATGGAGTAAATTGTTATAATAATCCCACCCAATAAAAGGTTATAAGGGGGTAGAAACAACCACCAATTAAAAAAAAAAGAACAAAATGTCGAGACGTAACTATATTCAGAAGTAGCCACAGATACGAAGGGAGTATGACAAGACGGTCATGACAATGAAAAATGGTTTTAAAAGGAATGTTTTTTTTGAACAGGTGAAGATGTGGCTACGAGAATCAAGTTATCAGCCCCGAGGTGAAGGCCCTTGCTACGTGTAGGGGAATGTGGACGCCCTGATTCACTCGTGGTGAAAGTGGACGCCCAGGCTATCTATGGAGGAATGTGTAGTACACCGTAGGGAGGGAGAGGCATGGGAGTACTCACGTGGGATATTGAGCGACCCGGGGATCTCGCCATAGTTCTCCAGTTCCTGTGGGTGACGCACGTCAATGAGGGCGATGGCCCCCGCGACCTGAAGGGCGCGCAGCTCCTCGAAGTCCAGTTCCGTCCGGCGGTTGATCCTTCGCGGGGCTGCCGAGTGCGTGGGGGACTGCATGGGCGTGTGCGTGGGCGTGTGGCTTGGCGTGTGGCTTGGCGTATGGTTTGGCGTATGGGTCGGGGTGTGAGAAGTAGATGAGGACTGTACTACATGCTGACTGCAGTACCCACAAGCTGTAACACAAACAGGAAATAAAAGTAAATAAGATGCGCGAGTGTTAGAACCTCACTTAATTTCTAATTCCAAGAGTAAGACATAAAAAAATAAATATATAGAAATACTTACGCTGGCAGCACAGAAAATGTAACGATTACATGACTTCCCAGATTACTCTTACACACACACACACACACACACACACCTTTCTTTTCAGAAGCTGACTCAAAAGTATTTGTAATCGTTCAACTGCAATCTGTAAAATTCTCCAAACGCACTTACCATCACGTAGAAACAAGATCTTTTATAACAGACAAACCGGTTCCATCATAAAGATATATTTCAAAAGCGAAAAATACTAAAACAAACTTCAACCACACAATCATTTCCCGGTTGTTTATCATCCCGCTTGTTCTGAGAAAGAGGATTATTCTCACTCGGGTTTTGAAACACATGAAAACAGGAAATTGAAAAGCATGTCCCAAACTGCATATCCTCATCTGCCGTACATCCTCAGTGTTTTCACATTTGTGTAAAATTTAACGTGCCCTTCACACAAACTGTGTACACTACGACATACAAACCCCTTTCATTCAAATTAGAAACAAACAGATGTAAGAAGAGGAGGAAGGTCTACGGGCAAGGCAGAGTCACAAATGCCAAGTGAGTACGGCAGCTGCTGCTGCTGGCTGATCCAAGACCCCATTTTTAAACACTAAGTCCACACCAAACCCCCGTAGGTGTGGATGAACAACCGGGCTGGCAGTGAGCCTCCTGCCCACTCCGAAACTCAATGATGATCTCAAAGACACAACACCAAGACTCAAGAGAGAGAGAGAGAGAGAGGGTGGGAAAGGAAAGCAGCGCTTGCGATAACCTGGGTCCAAAGGGGCAAACAATGCCCCCTTGGGGAGAGGAGATATAATGATCCGGTCTCGGACTCCCAACTGATTTCAAGAGGGAGAGGAACAAAGTTCACCTTCCAACAAATGAAAAGAAAAAAAAAATACGAGGAGTTTTTTACTTCTCGTCAAAAGTCGAGAATTTGGTTATATTTCCATTATGATTAGTATACTTCACAGACAAGACACTCATGACTTGAAAATACCGTTTTCTTTTTTGGCGACTATGTCATTAGCTACGTTTGTATTAGGATAAATTACAACGGACTTTGGTTGGTTATTTAGGCTACAGGATTGTCGACTGCCACGCTCACTACCTTCTTCAGGTGTTCATGAATACTCTTAAGGCAATACACACTCTCTCCGTGAACATATATCGATTCATATACCACAAGTCTTCCTAACACATCAATAATCTCAGGAACTGTTCTATTTGTACATTGGAAAAGTACGGATGAAAGAGACCTAAGTTTAAGTAGTATATATTAGATGAAACATACCGTTTTCAATGGTATATCAAGTTATGAAATTTGTCAAAAATGTCTAACCGGAGAATTCTAAATTGAGAGAACAGTTTTTTTCGGATAATGTGGATATTACTTTGATCAATACTTCACACAGTTACTTAAATCTATCAAAAGTCAGGACTAGTCACTTGTACATTGATGATACTGATATTATACTGATTTCTATGGTAAAGTGAAAACGCAAGTGACTTGACTACACCAGCAAGCAAGGCCACACGAAAACTGTGATAAGAGAACTATGACTCAGATCGACACTGTTCATAAAATGATAAAAAAGCATGTGACGATCTGTAGAATCCACTGTCATTCATGGGATTCAATAACATTGCAGACACTTGGAAAAGGGGATTATGGGGAGGGTTCAGTAGCATCCTAGTCTTAACCTCTCTCTCTCTCTCTCTCTCCTTATACCACCACATACGACCTCAACCAACCAACACTCACTCTGCCTTCCCTCTAAGCACGAACACAAGTCCCTTATCGTCATCTTATCGGCTACACACCGACTGCCGGCACAAGGCTGGGGGAGGCCAAGTGTTGAAGTGGAAAACACTTTTCAGGAGTTCAAAACATCAAATATCATGATAAGCAGTCCACCTATTAATCATACCAACCAGGTCTCCAATCACCTGGGTAGTGATGGGGCTGGAATCATCAACCCCTTGAGCACAACAGTACGACCCGTGGGTATAATGGGCTAGCCTTTGACCCCCAGCACTTAAGGGTTAAATCCGAGGTCAAACCATTATATCCGAGGGGTTTTACAGTCAGTGTCATAAGGATATCCCAAAGCTTCACCAAGCAAAATGAATCGTCCAATCATAAATACTTTTGTGCCAACCTGTACTATTTTTTTTCTCTAAATATGCTCCAAAAAGCATAACCTAAAGTCTTTCTATAAGTAAATAGAAACAGTTGACCTAATATCATATCAAGAAACACTGATGGCTAGCACTTTCGTTCCCTGAAGATACCGGGGCCTGAGAGTGTTCCAAAAAACTATTTCAAAGCAACGTGCCAATGCTCCAACATTACCTAGCTGGGAACTAGTAGTAGAGGCTGTATTAACAAGGAAATGAATACAAGGGTGTGGGCCACATGATAGATAACAGGGGCGTGGGGTAGAAAAAGGCTTGAGGCGCGGGTTACCCAGCTGAGCGGGTGGTAGAGATTATCAGCTTCGAAGATACGTACAATCCTTGAGTATGACTGGCGTGATCTTCGACCGGACCCTTAAGGGGGACAATCAAAAACCATGCCAATGTATCCTAAGAGCAGTAGCCTAGAGCTCAAGAAGTGCAGCAATATGGGTGACGGAGGTTTGGGCAGTGAAAATGCTCACGGATACGTTCTTCAACCGACAGGCAGAAATTCATCCTCTTTAGTGCAAGTTCTAACGAGGAAACTGACTTTTTTTTTTCCTCTCAGACCAAAGCCACGCTCCAGAATATTTCGGTTGGTCGTAGTTAAATGTCTAAAAAAAAAACGGATAATCACCTGATAATAGTTAGTTATTCAAGCATTATTCGTGCGAAAGAAGCTTGCCAGATATTTGTAAAGTCTACAGCAAGACCAACATGCCAAACTATTTATATAATCAATCATGCCTCAGTTTCAAGACAGAAACTGTAAAATACACGTAAAGTTCTTCTATTCCCTTCAACATTAAGTTTCTTGTCAAAATCAATTACAGTGGTCTGAAGGCATTCTTCACGAACGAGTTCATTTGAAAATAATCTTTCACGTAATCTCACAGTCATGAAGTTCTTCCAAATAAAGATATTTACCAAATTGGTTTAAATATGATTTAAATATAAATGAATCTTCACATGCGGAGCTGCACGAACGCATTCTACAAAATACATAAAGCCCACACTTGATATTCTTATAAGAGATTTAACAGACTAAATATACTCATACATCTGTACATGAAGAACACCTTTAGAGTAAACTGTGCTAGGAGCCCTGTAAAGCAGAAATCATAAAACAAATACAAGAAGAAATGCACCAAAACTCGCGACCATCCGCGACCATTTGGTGCTACGATACAAGAAGCAAAATCTTGGGACTAGTTACGGGTGCACTCAGGGATAACAGCAGTGGTTACTGACATGCAAGCCTTGCATCAGGGAAGCCAATTATTGTGGGATATTAGCATATGAGTACGTATGGGTGCGGTGCGGCTTAACTAAGAACATCAAGTCCTAAGAACTGCAAGTGCGACGCTCTCCAATGACCAGCAGGGATGCATGAAGGTGACGTCGAACAATGTGAGATCCTTGGTAATCATCAGGAGGATGCAAGTATCTTAGTGTAATCACTGAAAAGTACACTAGAGATGGGTGTAACTACTACACATTAGAGGTACGTGTGTAATCACTGTAGGGGTGCGACTAATTGATGCATACGTCTAATAACTGGAGGGCACATCACGTGAAGCTGTGTCTAAAGATTTTTTTTTTACCTGTCTTAGATATACAGTTAGTGGTATTAGTAGTAGTAGTGGTATAGGTGGCCTGGCCATTACTAAGTTGCTGTGTCGACCCATGAACAGGGGCGGGTGGGGGGAGGTGGCGAGTGGACATGGGCCGCCCATGGTGGTGGGAGTGGTGTACCACATCCGCGTGTGAGGAAATGCGAGCAGAACATATCTTACATAGGCTTAAGATGCGGGGTACGGCCGACAGCGACTTGGCTAACACCTCCATCTTTCTGTTGTGGACCGGACCGGCGGGCGGAAGCAAGACCAGTCAAAAACCTTCTGGATCAGTTGCGGTGTCCGAGTACGACCTTGATAGTTGTAGTCAGGAATGCTTCACTTGTTGTTTTCACCAGGTCCTTCAACACCTGTTTTTTGTTTTATATTCTGAGGCGTCCTAGTAGTAGTAGTTCGTTCGGCGGGTGGCAAGCGTAGATGATAGCTGCACTTCCGTATGGATGTTGTTCTTTGATGGTGCGAGTGGGCCGAAGCCCCGGTCTTCCCTAACCAACCTCTCTTCGCGAAGCGTGTGTTTGTTATAACTCGACCTCCTACCCCGGGCCAAGCTTTATATACCCCCTCGGCCCTGGTGGCGTTATCACCCTCCCAGTTGGCTGGGTATATTTTATCACTATTTTACTCCCCTATGATATGGAAAGTACCTTTCAAATATACAGCAAGTCTTCTCTTCTCATTCTAACACTGGAATCACCCTCATTACACCTGGAGAAGTAAGGGAACTCAGTTAAAAGCATTGTTTTGTCCAGATAGGGAACACGTGTCCGCGCCAGCCTCACCGCGCAGGCGCACCTATGGCTCGGCTAGACCCACTACCTCCTCCCAACCTCATCCCGACATTTACACGGTAATATCAGCACAGACTACACTAACAACACTACAAAAGTGTTCTAGACATCAGAAACACTGAGACACACCCTGACAAGTGCTTATACACTTGCAGGAATCCTCAATTTGCAGGATCCTAGAGTACCTTACAAGGGCGTTACGTAACATCTATTATCGATTCAAGGGAGTAGGAAGAGGGTGAGAGAGAGAGAGGGAGGGAGAGAGTTTGTACTCCGCGCAGTAGTCCCGACGTGGCAAGAGCAGGGAAACACCAGCATGACGCAGTACGCACAGATCTGGTTGTAACTGCTCCCTTATCTTAGCCACAACAGAATCGCTATATCACAACACCTCGCACCCTTAGATTGCGACAAAGGCCTAGGTTTTCCTCGACCTGAACGTAATAGGTATGATACAAGGAGGGAGAATGGAAAGGGGTAATGAAAAAAAGAAAAAAGACGGGAAGAAAACACATGTGATGGTAATGAATACATCTGTTAGATAAACAAGAACCAAAATGAGACTCAACTGCTACTGGAACATGATACAGCCAAAGCAATCAACCTTTACGTTAATGCATGTTTGAAAACTTTTAACCCCTTTTGGGGTCCCTTATCTTTTGGGGTCCCTTACGGTACAGGAGTAAGTTGACTACAACGAAAAAAAAAGAACAAAAGCGTTGGTAATTACTATATTTTATCAAAAATTCGAAAACGATCCAGTACGTCTATACCAATATGTCAGCCATATGACTATTGTTTGTGGTAGGGTATCTTAAATACATCCAAAATTAACTGCCAACTGCAATGTACATCCCTTCACCCCCCTACCCCCAAAGTGGTGGGTACAAAATAACATACAGTCTCTCTCTCCCTAACGTTATGTTGAAGTACTTGGGCTTCAACGTGACAAGTTATGAACTATTTGGTCTCCTACCGAAAACGCTGCAAATTCGCAAACGTCTGACCGACCCGACCCACTTGCCTTTGTTCTTTTTAACAATCCGGATGACAGAATAACCGTATCCCCCGCCACGGCTGTAATGAGTTGCCATGGCAGAGGTGTGCTGGAGAATAAACAAAGAAATGGGAAAAGGAAGGGGGGTGTCAGACAGTACCTGATCAAGGTTGGGAGGAGAGAAAGAAAAGCAGAAATACGGTAACGCAAGTAAGACACAAAGACAATGACGAGACGTTGGGAGAATATACGAATGATGGAAGACTTCAAAGGGGAGGCGCAGGTCTTGGAAACACACAAGGAAAGAGCAGATTAAGAGAATGAAAAAATAATCAGCGCAGGTCTTAGAAACACCCAAGGAAAGAGCAGACTTGGTAAATGGAAAAATAATCACGTCTTCAAATAGAACCAATGTAAGTCAGTTGGGGGCAAAACAAAGCAGGAAAAGGAAGATGAGTGGCCGTGAGTAATTCATTTACTCGAAAGTTCAGTGACAATAATAAAATACACATTCGGTAAAGCTACAAGGGAATTTTGGTCGGGTAAACGAAAGGTAATTTCAACGGGAGGCTTTGGGACATAGTAAAGTTAGATCCTGTAATTACATTTAGATTACTTCTACATTAGATGTCCGAGTTTGGTTAAATACAAGATCATGTCAGGCCATAGTGATATCAAAGATGGCTAGGTGGTCAATCTAGGTCAGTGCTGGAGCATAAGCTAACGCCAGTTTTCACTGTTATGTAAGGAGGAAGAGGTTCTGGCGCAACACTGCAGCAATCTGCTGGACAAGGTCACGAACTCTCACGGTGGGGGGTAGGAACCGGAGGGCTGGCTGTTTTGACGCCATGACCCCTCCCTCACCTAGAATGTGATGCCAAAGCCATTAAAAGACGAGACGGACGCAATAACCAACGAGCTAACATAACAGGGATGTACTAACACTTGTGAAATTGTAAATAATGAAAAACGTTCATATCAGAATAAATGGACATAACATGGTGCGAATGATGGGCGAACACCTGGATGTTAAACCATGATTCAGATAAACTAAACCACAAATAAATTACACCAAAAATTCTACAAGGCCTTCATATCATGGCAATCAACTACAAAAAAGGACCAATAATAATGCCTTGCAGCTAAGTCTCAATGAATAAAGATATGAAAGTCGCGAGAGGATGAAACCTTCCGCTACAGAGCCGTTGGAGTAACTAGGTAATAATTAATTTAAACCGGCCACTTCGCTCTCCTCCCGGACGCATCATAGTCCAATACCGGAGGTGCGTCTGTTATTACTTAGGCAACAAAATGAACTCACGCGGGCAGTCTATGCGGTGAATCAACATTCTAACAGTGTGTAAGTCTTCCAACGTGTGGGCCCGACAAAAATGCAGCCCGGGTTACCTTCCACAAAAATCATTCGAGGGAGAACAGATTAATGGTACCTGCGGGGCCATGGGCGCCTTGTCTATTCTAAGACACTAATATAGAGAGGGGTGGCGTCGTCGCGTCACTAGAGCGCTTAACATACATGCGTCTCGTCTCGTCTGAAATACAGATTTGTGATGGCACATCTTGCCATTTTGACAGTCGTTCAAGGTTAACGTCTTGTCTCACAAAGAGGGTCAAGCCTAGGTTCTTATCCACTGACGCAGGTTAACGTTATGTAACGTCTCTTCAAGTAGTTAATGTGTCTTTCTCTGTTGTGATGAACAGATAATGCGTGATAATGGTGTAAATACCTCTTCATGTTTACGTCTGAATGATTACATGTTTTAATTGTACGAAGAGGAAGTTTTAAACTCGTAAGGCCTCATGAACATTCTCGTAGCACACACTTCTTATATATATATATGTACTTTCAGCATTAACTATCTCCTTAAGGCATTCAATTCCATATATCTACCACGCATACTATAAAAAAAGTACTTTTTCAGTACTTTTTTTCACATCTCAAGTTTATACTTTTCATGTTATATTCTTTGGTTGTTCTAAACCTACATATCTCAATTCACTGTTTACGCCATCAATCAGTTTTCAAAACAAAGGACGTGATCAGTTCACCCATCACTTTCATAAGGCAGGCAAATTCAAGGCCTCTATGTCTCTATTGCTCTCCTTTGGACCTTCTCTGTTAGCTCTTGTGTTTCTTCAGGTGTGGTGACCGAAGATGAGAAATATTCTACTTCTGTTAGAATATTACCTTACCCATGAATGTGTGTGTGTGTGTGTGTGTGTGTGTGTGTGTGTGTGTGGGTTCACAAAGACCTACACCAGAGAAAAGGCATTAGAGTGTTTTGAAAATGTTAAACTTCTCCGTGTTCACTTGCCCGACCGAATCTTCGGACCTACATTGTACTTCAGTAATCAAATATATGACGGGAAATCAAAACGGGAAAAAAAAGTTTAACTAGAATCATCACTTACGTCATTTTAACTCATGATCTGGTACGGGGCTTTTGTCTATGTAAATACCGACAACGGGGCTACTACTATTAATACGTAGTCAACCAAGTGGGCTTGCCAAGTGTATGTATGGCCAAGCTTATCTCAACGAAGGTTTTATCCTTCACACGCCCCATACGTAGGCCCGCGGCCTTGGGACCAGGGCCACACACTCCCGCCGTTACCACCTACAGTTACCAAGCAGCTACACTCACCGGACAGGGAGATGGAACCCCTGTAATACCATCAACTGTAAGGGGATTCAACAATATATCTTTTTTTTTTCAAAATTACATGTGATCATAGAAGCCAATCATAGAAGTACCTTGTTTGATTGTATAAATAACCGCAAAGTCAGATATATTAGAGTTTTTCATACGTCCGCCAGTCCCGCCAGTCTTCCTGTTCAAACTGTCGTACAGTTCAGCGACGGTTATGTAAGGCGAATGCCATCTCTTCTTTTCTTCCTGATTAAAAAAATCTGTTCCTAATTAAAACGATTCGAGACGTCACAGTTCCTATTTATCCTGTTCCAAGGTATGCCCACACTACACATAAGCATTGCTTTTTTTCAGCGCGTATTCCACTAACTGTATGCATACAATTACTTCATTCTTATTTTGGCTGCCAAGCCACTCACAATCTCGTATTCTCATTCCTTCGGAAACAGTTTAGGTATTTGAAGTTATGAATGATACGTATCAAGTGATGGTTAACTGAAAAATTAATGTACCCGGGCCACCCAACCCTGACCTATCTAAACAACGCGCGGTACAACCAAACAGTTACTTTCGATATATGTGAATTAAGTATCAAGCGTGAAAAACAACGTGAAATCCTATTCTTATGAAATACCCCTGCAAATGTCTTCACCAGAGTTTAGCCTACATGAGGAAAAAGATTCCAAAGACGTAAGCAATTCCCTGACAGTTTATATAACGCCAATTCGTTGCCGCTCGCTCACAACAATCTACCTCCAACTTCGACGAATATGGCGTTCCTTGCACCAAAACATTTGTGTTTTCCTCCTGAAGGTGTTTCCCCGGATGAACCACACCCTTTAGTTAAGGGTGTTCGCTCCCCGTACGTTACTGTGCTACGCGTCTGACACCTCCCAACCACCAACCCCTACACGTGAGCACAACTTGGCCTCCACCCCCCACCTTCACATGAACGTCTTGCGGTAAGTGTCTCTCTCCCTTGGCACCCTGTCCCCATGAGCGCCACTCCTCCACGC
>JAUTXX010532891.1:0-20387 GCA_032273605.1 Panulirus laevicauda | reverse complement strand
ATGTCAAGTTCACACTCCCCTTCAGTACAAGCTCAACCTTGTCTACATGCTCAACACCTTCTACATCTGACCCAGCCCATGCTGGCCTTCTCACCCAACCCACTCACGTTTTCAGGCACATCCTACCTTTGCCTTCATGCCAAGTCCATCTTCACCTACTTGTCCAGCCCACCTTCCATCTCAGGCCCAGCTGACCACGCCTTCAGACCCATCCCACCTTCGCAATTAGATCACCAGACCATCGCCTTCAGACCCATCCCACCCTCGCAATTAGATCACCAGACCATCGCCTTCAGACCCACCCTACCTTTGCCTTCTGACCCAGTCTATTATCGCTTCTCTGTCCTAGCACAAATCCCATTTTAGGCCCAGCAATCCCACGCCCTCAGACCCAACCCAACCTCGAATTCAGGCAAAGCACATCTTAGTCATTAGAACCAGCCCTCACTCTCCTTCAGGCCCATTTGAAATTCGTCTTCGCTCCCAGCTCATCGGGGTATTCTGTCAAATCTCAGCCTCAACTTAAGGCCCAGCTAACCCTCGCCTTCTGGCTCAGCTTACCTCGCCATCTGTCCCTCTTCTTTCTAACAGTCATGCCCAGATCAACCTCGCTTTCAGACCCATGCCACGCTCGCTTTCAGTCGCAGCTCACCCTCTGGCCCATCCCACCCTCGCCATCAAGCTCGTTCCATCATCATCATCTTCCCCATCCGCCCCTCAGTGACAAGCAAAGCTCATCATCGCTTTCAGGCCCAGCCTACCCTCCTCTTCAAACGCAACTTACCATAGACTTCTGGCCCATCCGACCTTAGCTATCAGGTCAATCTGTAACTCTCCTTCAGGCCTACCTCTTCCTCGTCTACAGGCACAATCATCTTTTCCTTCCAGCCGAGCCCATCCTCGCCTTCTTTCCCTGACCGAATTTATCTTCAGGCACACCCGACCAACGCCTTCTGGCCCATCCCACTCTTGCCTTTAAACCTAGCTCAACCTCCCCTTCATTCTACACCCACCCTCGTCTTCAGGCCCATCCCACTTTTGCCTTCTGGCTCTCCCCGCCTTAGCCTTCATGTCAAGCTCACACTCCCCTTTAGGGCAAGCTCGTCCTCGTCTACAGGCCCAACTCACCTTCGACATCTGACCCAGCCCATACTTGCCCTCTGGCCCAGCTCGCCCACATTTTCAGGCATATGCCACCCTTCCATTTGGGCCAAGTCCATCTTCACCTTCTTGAACATCCAAACCACCGTCTCGGGTGCAGCTAACGACGCCTTCAGGCCCATCTCGCCCTCGCAATTAGATCAACAGACAATCGCCTTAAGGCCCACCCTACCCTTGCCTTCTGACCCAGTCCATCATGGATTATCTAGCCCAGTACACCAACCCATTTCAGATGCAGCAAACCCACGCCTTCAGATCCATCCTAACCTAGAAATCAAGTTTACCTCGCCTTATGTCAGTTTTCTTTCTAACAGTCAAGACCAGATCACCCTCGACTTCAGACCCATCCCACACTCCCTTTCAGTCCCAACTCCCCTTCATCCTCTGGCATATCCCACCCTCGCCCTCAAGCCCATTCTATCATCTCCTTCTTGCCCATCCCCATCTCGATAATAGGCCTTGCTCATCATCGATTTCAGCCCCAGCCTATCCTCCTCTTCAAGCCCTTCTCACCATGGCCTTCTGGCCCACCCAACCTTAGCCTTCAGGTCAATATGACACTCTCCTTCAGGCTCAGTTCTTCCTCGTCTACAGGCACAACCCACCTTCCCCTTCCAGCCAGGACCATCCTCGCCTTCTTCCCCTGACCGAGCTTGTCTTTAGGCACATCCCACCAACGCCTTCTAGCCCATCCCACTTTTACTTTCAAACGTAGCTCAACCTCCCCCTCATTCTCCGCCCACCCTCGTCTTCAGGCCCATGACACATTTGCCTTCTGGCCATTCCCACCTTAGCCTTCATGACAAGCTCACACTCCCCTTCAGGCTAAGCTCATCCTCGTCTACAGGCCCAACCCACCTTCAACATCTGGCCCAGGTCATGCTCGTCTTCTGGTCCAGCCACCCACGTCCTCTGGCACATCCCTTCCTAACCTTCAGGCAAAGTCCATCCTCACCTTCTTGTCCAACCCACCCTCCATCTCAGGCCCAGCTGACCACACCTTCAGGCAAATCCCACCCTCGTCCGCATGAAAAGCACACCCTCGCAATTAGATCAGAAGACTATCGCCTCCAGGCCCACCCCACACTTCCCTTCTCACCCAGTCCATCATCGATTCTCTGGCTCAGCACACCACCCATTTCAGTCCCAGCAAACCCAGGCTTCAAACCCACCCCAACCTCGAACTTAGGCCAAGCACAGCATCGTCTTTACAACCAGACCTCACTCTCCTTCAGGCCTATTTAAAATTCGTCTTCACTCCCATCTCAATGTCGTATTCTGTCACATCTCAACCTCAAGCCCAGCTCACCCTCGCCTTCTGGTCCAGCTCAGCTCACCTTTTGTCACTTTTCTTTGTAACAGACATGTCCAGATCACCCTCGCCTTCAAACCCATCCCACACTCTCTTTCAATCCCAACTCTCTCTCACCCTCTGGCCTGTGAAACCCTCGCCATCAAGCCCATTCCATCAACTACGTCTTGCCCATCCACACCTCGATGACAGGCCAAGCTCATCATCGCTTTCCGGCCCAGCCTACCCTCCTCTTCAATCCCATCTCACCGTTGCCTTCTGGCCCATCCGACCGAAGCCTTCAGGCCCATCCAACCTAAGCCTTCAGGCCAATCTGACACTCTCCTTTAGGCCCAGCACTTTCGTAAGTACAGGCACAACTCACCTCCCCCTTCCAGCCGAGGCCATCCTCGCCTTCTTTCCCTGACCGAACTCTTTTTCAGGCACATCCCACCAACGCCTTCTGGCCCATACCACTGTTGCCTTAAAAACTAGATCTAGCTTAATCTCCCCTTCAGGCTCCGCCCTCCCTCGTCTTTAGGACCATCCTACCTTTGCCTTCTAGCCCTTCCCACCTTAGCCTTCATGTCAAGCTCAAACTCCCCTTCAGGCCAAGCTCATCCTTGTCTACATACGCATCCAAACCTCGACATCTGTCCCAGCCCATGCTCGCCTTCTGGCCTAGCCCACCCACGTCTTCAGGCATATCCCACCCTTGCCTTCATACCAAGTCCATCTTCACCTTGTCCAGCCCACCCTCCATCTCAGGCCAAGCTAACCACGCCTTCAGACGTATCTCACCCTCGCCCTCATGAAGGGCACAGCCTTGCAATTAGATAAGCAGACCATCGCCTTCAGGCCCACTCCACCCTTGCCTTCTGACCCAGTCCATCATCGCTTCTCTGGCCCACCACAACACCCATTTCAGGCTCGGCAAACCCACGCCTTCAGACCCATCTCAACCTCGAATTCAGGCCAAACACAGCCTCGGCATTACAACGAGTACTCAATTTCCTATAGGCCCATTTAAAATTCGTCTTCGCTCCCAGCTCACCGGCGTATTCTGTCCCATCACAGCCTTAACTTCAGGCACATCACCCTCGCCTTCGGTCCTAGCCCACATTGACTGTCCCTTTTCTTTCTAACGGTTATGCCCAGATCGCCCTCGCCTTCAGACCCATCCCGCACTCGCTTTCACTCCCAACTCCGACTCACCTTCTGGCTCATCCCAACCTAGCCATTAAGCCCATTCCATCATCATCTTGCCCATCCCCACCTCAATGACAGGCGAAGCTCTTATCACTTTCAGGCCCAACCTACCCTCCTCTTCAAGCTGATCTCACCATCACCTTCTGGCCCATTCGACATTAGCCTTCAGGTCTATCTAACACTCGTCTACAGGAACAACCCGCTATCCTCGCCATCTTTCCCTGTCCGAACTCGTCCTCAGGCACATCCCAACAACGTCTTCTGGCCCATCCCACTCTTGCCTTCAAACCTACTTCTAGTTCAACCTCCCCTTCAGGCTCCACCCACCCTCGTCTTCAGGCCCATCCCACCTTTCTGAACCACAGGCACACCCCCACATTTCCCTTCCAGCCGAGCCCATCCCCGTCTTCTTACACTAACCAAACTCGTCTTCAGGCACATCCTACCAACGCCCTCTTGTCCATCCTACTCTTGCCTTCAAAACTAGATCTAGATCAACCTCCCCATCAGGCTCCGCCAACCCTTCGCCAACCCTAGTCTTCAGGCCCATCCCACTTTTGCCTTTTGGCCCTTCCCACCTTAGCCTTCATGTCAAGCTCAAACTCCCCTTCCGGCCAAGCTCATCCTAGTCTACAGGCGCAATCAAACTTCGACATCTGACCCAGCACATCCACGTCTTCAGGCACATCCCAGCCTTGCCTACAGGCCAAGTCCATCGTGACCTTCTCTAACCCACCTCCATCTCAGGCCAAGCGAACCACGCCTTCAGGCCTATCTCGCCCTCATGAAAAGCAGACCATCGCCTTCAGGCCCACTCCACCCTTGCCTTCTTACCCAGTCCATCATAGCTTCTCTAGCCCACCACAACACCTATTTTAGGCTCAGAAAACCAACGCTTTCAGACCCTTCTCAACCTTGAATTCAATCCAAGCACAGCCTCGGCATTACAACGAGCACTCTCTCTCCTTCAGACCCATTTAGCATTCGCCTTCACTCCCAGCTCACCGGCGTATTCTGTCCCAATTCAGTCTTAACTTCTGACCCAGGTCACCCTCGCCTTTTGGCCCAGCTCACCTCGCCTGCCGTTTTTCTTTCTAACAGTCATGCCCATATCACTCGCGCCTTCAGACCCATTCCACACTCGCTTTCAGGCCCAACTCCCCCTCACCTTCTGGCCCATCCCACCCTCGCCATCAAGCCCATTCCATTATCTTCTTAATGCCCATCCTCACCTTATGACAAGCCAAGCTCGTCATCGCTTATAGGCCAATTCTACCCACCTTTTCAAGCTCATCTCGCCACCGCCTTCTCGCCATCCGACCTTAGTCTTCATGTCAATCTAACACTCTCCTTCAGGCCCAGCTCTTCCGTGTCTACAGGCACAGCCCACCTTCCCCTTCTAGCCTAGCCCATCCTCGCCTCCTTTCCCTGACCGAAATCGTCTTCAGGCACATCACACCAACGCCTTCTGGCCCATCCCACTCTTGCCTTCAAACCTAGCTCAACATCTCTTTCATGGTCCGCCCACCCTCGTCTTCAGACCCTTCCCACCTTAGCCTTCACGTCAAGCTCACATTCCCCTTCCGGCCAAGCTCATCCTCATCTATAAATCTAACCAAACTTCGACATCTGACCCAGCCTATGCTCGCCTTCTAGCCCAGCTCATCCACGTCTTCAGGCACATCTCCCTTGCCTTCAGGCAAATTCCATCTTCACCTTCTTATCCAGCGCACCCACAATCTCAGGCCAAGCAAACCACGCCTTCAGGCCCATCCCACCCTTGCCCTCATGAAAAGCACACCATCGCAATTCGACCAGCAGACCATCGCCTTCACGCCCACCCTACCAATGCCTTCTGATCCAGTCCATCACCGCTTCTATGGCCCAGTACAACACCCATTTCAGGGTCAACAAACCCGCGCCTTCAGACCCATCCCAACCTCGAATTCAGACCAAGCAAAGCCTCGGCATTACAACCAGCCTTCACTCTCCTTCAGGCCCATTCAAAATTCGTCTTAACTCCCTGCTCACCGGCGTCTTCTGTACAATCTTAGCCTCAACCTCAGGACCAGCTAGCCTTCGCCTTCTGGCCCAGCTTGCCTTGCATTCTGTACCTTTTCTCTCTAACAGTCGTGGCCAGATCACCTTCGCCTTCAGACAGATAACACACTCGCTTACACTTCCAACTGCCCCCTCACCCTGTCTTCCATCCCACCCTCGCCATCAAGCCCATTCCATCATTTCCTTCTTGCCCATCCCCACCCCGATGACAGGCCAAGCTCATAATGGCTTTCAGGCCCAGCATTACCTCCTCTTCAAGCCCATCTCACCATCGCAATATGGCCAATCCGCCTTAGCCTTCAGGTCAATCTAACACTCTCCTTCAGGCCCAGCCTTTCCTCTTCTACAGGCACAACCCACCTTCCCGTTCTAGCCGAGCCCGTCCTCGCCTTCTTCCCCTGACCGAATTCCTCTTCAAGCATATCCCACCAACGCCCTCTGACCCATTCCATTCTTGCCTTCAAACCTAGATCTAGCTCAACCTCACTTTCAAGCTTCTCCTACCCTCGTCTTCAGGCCCTTTCCACCTTTGCCTTCTGGCCCTTCCCACCTTAGTCTTCATGTCAAGCTCACAGTCCCCTGCAGGCCAAGCTCATCTTCGTTTACAGGCCCAACCCACCTTCAACATCTGACTCAGCCCATGCTCACCTTCTGATCGAGCCAATCCACGTCATCAGGCACATCCCACCCTTGCCTTTCGGCCAAGTCCATCTTCACATTCTTGTCCAGCCCACCCTCCATCTCAGGCCCAGCTAACGACGCCTTCAAGCTCATCCTACCCTCACTCTCATGAAAACCACACCCACGCTATTAGGTCAGTAGACCATCGTCTTCAGGGCCACCCCACAATTGGCTTCTGACCCAGTCAATCATCACTTCTCTAGCCCAACACACCACCCATTTCAGGCCCAGCAACCCCATGCCTTCAGACCCATCCCAACGTCGAATTCAGGCAAAGCACAGCCTCGTCATCAGAACCAGCCCTCACTCACCTTCAAGCCTATTTAAAATTCGTCTTAACTCCCAGCTCTTAGGCGTATTCTGTCTCATCTCAGCCTCAACTTCAGGCCCAGTTCACCCTCACCTTCTGTCCCAGCTCACCTTGCCTTCTGTCCCTTTTCTTTCTAACAGTCATGCCCAGACCAACTCGCCTTCAGACCCATCCCACACTCGCTCTCAACCCCACCTCCCCCTCACCCTCTGACCCATCCCACCATCGCCAGCAAGCCCATCCCACTATCTCCTTCTTGCAAATTTACGTTTCGATGACAGGCGAAGTTCATCAACGCTTTCAGCCTAACCCTACACTCTTCAAGCTCATCTCACCATCGAATTCTGGCCCATCCGACCTAAGCTCCAGGTCAACCTGACACTCTCCTTCAGGTCCAGCTCTTCCTCATGTACAGGCTCAACTCGCTTTCACCTTCTAGCCGAGTCCATCCTCGCCTTCTTAACCTGACTGAAATCGAATTGAAGCATATCCCACCAACGCCTTCTGGCCCGTTCCACTCTTGTCTTCAAACCTAGCTCTAGCTCTTCCTCCCCTTCAGGCTCCGCCCACCCTCTTCTTCAGGCCTATCCCACCTTTGCCTTTAGGCCCATCCCACCTTAGCCTTCAAATCAAGTTCACACTCCCCTTCAGGCAGCTCATCCTCGTCTGCAAACCTAACCCACATTCGACATTTGACCCAGCCCATGCTCGCCTTCTGGTCCAGCCCACCCACGTCGTAAGACACATCCCACCCTTGCCTTCAGGCCAGCTCCATCTTCACCTTATCCAGCCCACCCTCCATCTCAGGCCAAGCAAACCACGCCTTCAGGCCCATCCAGCCCTCGCCCTCATGAAAAGCAAACCCTCGCAATTAGATCAGCAAACCATCGCCTTCAGGCCCACCCGACACTTGTATTCTCGCCCAGTCCATCATCGCTTCTCTGGACTAGCAAGCCACCCATTTCAGGCCAAGCAAACCCACGCCCTCGAACCCATCCCAACCTTGAATTCAGGCCAAGCACAGCCTCGTCATCAGAACCAGCCCTCACTCTCCTTCAGGAACATTTGAAATTTGTCTTCACTCCCATCTCAATGGAATATTCTGTCCCATCAGGCTAAGTTCACCCTCGCCTTCTGGACCAGTTCGCTTCGCCTTCTGTTCCTTTTCTTTCTAAGTCATACCCAGATCACCCTCGACTTCGGACCCTTCCCACACGCGCTTTCAGTACAACTTCCCTGACCCTCTGGCCCATCCCACTCTCGCCATCAAGCCAATTCCATCATCTCCCCATCTCCACTTCGATGACTGGCCAAGCTCATCATCGCTTCAGGCCCAGGTTCTCGTCTTCAAGCTCATTTCCCATCGCCTTCTGTCCCATCCGACCTTAGCCTTCAGGTCAATCTGACACTCCGTTAGGCCCAGCTCTTCCTCGTTTACGGGCACAATTCAACTTCCCCTTCCAGCCGATCCCATTCTCGCCTTCTATCCCTGACCGAACTCGTCTTCAGACCCATCCCAGCTCTGCATTTTGCCTTCCCACCTTAGCCTTCATGCCAACTTCGCACTCCCCTTCAGGCCAATTTCATTCTCGTCCACAGGCCCATCCCACCTTCGACATCTGACCCATCCCATGCTCGCTTTCTGGCTCCAGGCCACCCACGCCTTCAGGCACATTCCAACCTTGCCTTCAGGCACATCCCACCCTTGCCTTCAGGGCAAGTCCATATTTACCTTATTTTCGAGCCCACCTTCCATTTCAGGCACAGCTAACCATGCCATCAGGCCCATCCCACCTTTGCCCTCATGAAGAGCACACCCTCGCAATTAGATCAGCAGACTGTCGCCTTCAGGACCACCCCACCCTTGCCTTCTCACCCAGTCCATAGTCGCTTCACTTACCCAGCACACAACCCATTTCAGGCTTAGCAAATTCACGCCTACAGACACATCCCATTCAGGCAAACCCACCCACGTCTTCAGGCACATCCTACCCTTGCCTTCAGGCCAAGTCCATCTTCACCTTGTCCTGCCCACTCTCCATCTCGGGCCTAGCTAACCAAGCTCTCATGCCCATCCCACCCTCACCGTCATGAAAAATACACCCTCACAATTACATAAGCAGACCATCGCCTTCAGGCCCACCCCACCCTTGCCTTATGAACCAGTCCATCAATCCTTTTCTGGCCCAGCAGACCCACGCCTTTACATCCATCCCAACCTCGAATTCAGAAAAAGCACAGCCTCGTAATTAGAACCACTCCCACTGTCATTCAAGACCATTTGAAATTCACCGGCGTATTCTCTCCCGTCTCAGTCTCAATTTCAGGCCCACACCACCCTTGACTTCTGACCAAGTCCATCAACGCTTCTTTGCCATAGCACACCACCCATTTCAGGCCCAGCAAACCCACGCCTTCAGATCCATCCAAACTTCGAATTCAGGCTAAGCACAGACTTCTCGTTAAAAGTAGTCCTCTCCTTCAGTCCTATTTAAAATTCGTCTTCACTCAGGGCTCGCCGGCGTATTCTGTCCCACCTCAGCTTCAACTTCACGCCAAGCTTACCCTTGCCTTCTGGCATAGCTCACCTCGCCTTCTCTCCTTTTTTTTTCCTAGCAGTCACGCTCAGATCACCCTTGCCTTCAGACACATCCCAACCTCCTCACCAAGCCCATTTCATCATCTTGCCAATCCCCACCGCGATGACAGGCCAAGCTCATCATCGCCTTCAGGCCCACCCTACCCTCCTCTTCAAGCCCTTCTCACCATCGCCTTCTGGCCCATCCAACCTTTGCCTTCAGGTAATCTAACACTCTCGTTCAGGCCCGGCTCTTTCTCGTCTACAGGCTCAACCCACCTTTCCCTTCCATCCGATTCCATCCTCGTCTTCTTGCCCTGACCAAACTCATCTTCAAGCACATCCCAATAACGCCTTCTGGCCAATCCCTCTCTTGCCTTCAAACCTAACTCAACCTCCCCTTCAGGTTTCGCCCACCCTCGTCTTCAGGCCCATTCCACCTTTGCCTTCTGGCCCTTCCCATCTGGTCCTTAGCCTTCATGTCAAGCTCACAATCCCCTTCAGGGCAAGCTCATCCTCGTGTCAACAAACCCACGCCTTCAGACCCAACTTAACCTCTAATTTAGGTCAGTTGCAGCCGCGTCATTAGAACCAGCCCTCACTGTCCTTCAGGCCCATTTAAAATTCGTCTTCGCTCCCAGCTCACCTGCGTATTCTTTCCCCTCTCAGCCTCAACTCCAGGCCCACCTCACACTCGCCTTCTGGCCCAGCTCACATCGCCATCTCTCCTTTTTCTTTCTAACAGTCATGCCCAGATCACCCTCGCCTTAGGACCCATCCCAAACTCGCTTCAATCCTAACTCACCCTCTGGCCCATACCACCCTCGCCATCAAGCCCATTCCACCATCTCCTCCTTGACCATCCCCACCTCAATGACAGGCCAAGCTAATCATCGCTTTCAGTCCCAGTATACACTCGTCTTCAAGCCCATCTGAAAATTGGCTTCTGGCCCATCCGACCTTAGCCTTCAGGTCAATCTGAAAATCTCCTTCAGGCCCAGCTATTCATCGTCTAAAGGCACAACCCACCTTCACCCTCCAGCTAAACCCATCCCTGTTTTCCTGCCCTGACTGATCTCGTCTTCAGGCACATCCCACCAACACATCCCACCAACGCCTTCTGGCCCATCCCACGCTTGCCTTCAAACCTAGCTCTAGCTCAACCTCCCCTTCAGGCTCCGCCAACCCTCGTCTTCAGGCCCATCCCACCTTTGCCTTCTGACCCTTCCCACCTTAGCATTCATGTCAAGCTCACACTCCCCTTCAGGCCAACCTCATCCTCGTCTACAGGCCTAACTCACCTTCGACATCTGACCCAGCCCATGCTCGCATTCTGGTCAAGCCCACCCACGTCGTCAGGCACATCCCACCCTTGCCTTCAGGCCAAATCCATTTTCACCTTCTTGTCCAGCCAGCGCTCCATCTCAGGCGCAGCTAACCACACCTTCAGCCCCAACCTACCCTAACCCTGATGAAAAGCACACCCTCGCAATTAGATCAGCAGACAATCGCTTTCAGGCCCACACCACCCCTGACTTCTGACCAAGGCCATCAACGCTTCTCTGGCATAGCACATCACCTATTTCAGGCACGGCAAACCCACGCCTTCAGATCCATCCAGACCTCGAATTCAGGCTAGACACAGCCTTCTCATTAGAACCAGCCCTCACTCTCCTTCAGTCCCATTCAAAATTCGTCTTCACTCCCAGCTCACCAGTGTATTCTGTCCCACCTCAGTCTCATCACGCCAAGCTTACCCTCGCCTTTTGACCCAGCTCACCTCGCCTTCTCTCTTTTTTTCTAACAATCATGCCCAGATCACCCTTGCCTTCAGACACATCCCAACCTCGTCATCAAGCCCATTTTATCATCTTCTTGCCCATCCTCACCGCGATGTTAGGCCTGCTCATCATCGCTTTCAGGCCCAGCCTACCCTCCTTTTCAAACCCATCTCACCATCGCCTTCTTGCCCATCCAACCCAAAAGGTTTATCTAACACTCTCCTTCAGGCCCATCTCTTCCTCGTCTATAGGCTCAACCCACCTTCCCCTTCCATCCGATCCCATCCTAGTCTTCTTGCCCTGACCAAACTCATTTTCAAGCACATCCCACCAACGCCTTCTGGCCAATCCCTCTCTTGCCTTCAAACCTAGTTCAACCTACCCTTCAGACTCCGGGCACCCTCGCTTTCAGGCCCATGCCACCTTTGCCCTCTGGCCCTTCCCACCTTAGCCTTCATGTCAAACTCACAGTCCCCTTCAGGCCATGCTCATCCTCGTCTACAGGCCTAACCCACCTTCGAAATCTCGCCCAGCCCATGCTCGCCCTCTGGTCCAGCCCACCCACGTCGTCAGGCACATCCCACCTTGCCTTCAGGATAAGACCATCTTCACCTTCCTGTCTAGCCAGCGCTCAATCTCAGGCAAAGCTAATCACGCCTTCAGGACAATCCTACCCTCACCGTCATGAAAAGAACACTCTCGCAATTAGATCAGCAGTCCATCGCCCTTCAGATCCACCCCATCCTTGCCTTCTTTCCCACTACATCATCGCTTTTCTGCCCCAGCACACCACCCATTTGAGGCCCAGACCCTTCAGACCCATCCCAACCTCGAATTCAGGACAAGCACAACCCTCGCCTTCTGGCCCAGCTCACCTCGCCTTCTATCCTTTTTTAATCTAGCAGTTATGCCAAGATCACCCTTGCCATCAGACCCATCCAACGCTTGCTTTCAATCCCAACTCCCCCTCACCCTCTGGCCCATCCAACCCTCGCCATCAACCCCATTGCATCATCTCCTTGCCCATCCCTAACTAGATGACAGGCCAAGCTCATCATCATTTTCAGGCCCCGCCTACCCTCCTCATCAAGCCCATCCCACCATCGCCAACTGGCCCATCCGACCTAAGCTTCATTTCAATCTGACACTATCCTTCAGGCACAGCTCTTCCTCGTCTACAGGTACAACCCACCTTCCCCTTCCAGCCGAGCCCATCCTCGCCGTTTATCCCGTAACGAACTCTTCTTCAAACACATCTCGCCTTTGTCTTCTGGCCTCCCCACCTTAGCATTCACATCAAGTTCACACTCCCCTGCAGGCCAAGCTCATTCTAGTCTACAGGTCCAACCCACCTTCGACATCTGATCCAGCCCATGCTCGTTTTCTGGCCCAGCCCACCCACGTCTTCAGGCATATCCCACCCTTGCCTTCAGGCCAAGTCAATCTTCACCTTGTCCAGCCCACCCTCCATCTCAGGCCCAGCTAACCACGTCTTCAGGCCAATCCCACCACTGCCGTCACGAAAAGCACACCCTCGCAATTAGATCAGCAGACCATCGCCTTCAAGCCCACCCCACTCTTGTCTTGTCGCCCAGTAAAATATCGCTTCTCTGCCCCAGCACACCACCCATTTCAGGCCCAGCAAACGAACGCCTTCAGACACCTATCAACCTAGAATTCAGGACAAGCAAAGCCTCGTCATTAGAACAAGCCCTCACTCTCCTTCAAGCCCATATAAAATTCGTCTTCACTCCCAGCTCACCAGCGTATTCTATACCATCTCACCCTCAACCTCAGACCCGGCTCACCCTCGCCTTTTGTCTCTTTTCTTTCTAATAGTCATGCCCAGATCACAATCGCCTTCATAGCCATCCCACACACTCTCTCAGTACCAACTCGCCCTCTGGCCCATCTTACACTCGCCATCAAGCCCGTATCATCATCATCTTGCCCATCCCTACCTTGATGACAGGCCAAGCTCATCATCGCTTTCAGGTCCAGCCTACCCTGCTCTTCAAGCCCATATAACTATCGCCTTCTGGCCCATCCGTCCTTAGCCTTCAGGTCAATCTGACACTCTCCTTCTAGTCCAGCTCCTCCTCGTCTACAGGTACAACCCACCTTCCCCTTCTTGCCTAACCCAGCCTCGCCTTCTTGCCCTCACCGAACTCGTCTTTAAGCATATCCCACCAACGCCTTCTGGCCCATCCCACTCTTGCCTTCAAACCTACTTTTAACTCGACCTCCCCTTCCGGCTCCGTCCACTCTCGTCTCCAAACACATCTCACCTTTGCCTTCTGGCTCTTCCCACCTCAGCTTTCATGTCAAGCTCACACTCTCCTTCAGGCCAAGTTGATCCTCGTCTACACTCCCAACCCACCTTCGACATCTGATCCAGCCCATGCTCGCCTCCTGGCCCAGACCACCCACGTCTTCAGGCACATCCCACCCTTGCCTTCAGGCCAAGTTCATCTTCACCTTCTTGTCCAGCCCATTCTCCATCTCAGGCACAGCTAACCACGTCTTCAGGCCCATCCCATCTTCACCCTTATGAAAAGCAAACCCTCGCAATTTGATCAACAGACCCTCGTCTTCAGGCCCATCCCACATTTGCCTTCCGGCCCTTCCCACCTTAGCCTTCATGTCAAGCACACTCCCCTTCAGGCCAAGTTCATCCTCGTCTACAGGCCCAACCGACCTTCGGCATATGGCCCACCCATGCTCGCCTTCTCTCCCAGACCACACATGTCTTCAGGCACATCCCATCGTTGCCTTCAAGACAGGTCCATCTTCACCTTGTTCAGACCACCTTCCATCTTAGGCTCAGCTAACCAAGCCTTAAAGTCCATCCAACCCTTGCTGTCACGAAAAACACACCCTCGCAATTAGATCAGCAAACCACCGCCTTCAGGCCCACCCCACCCTTGCCTTCTAGTCTAGTCCATCATCGCTTCTCTAGCCGAGCACACCACCCATTTCAGGCATATCAAACCCACACCGTCAAACCCATCCCAACCTTGAATTCAGGCCGAGCACAGCCTCGTCATTAGAAACAGCCCTCACTTTCCTTCAGGCCCATTCAAAATTCGTATTTACTCCCAGCTCAATGGTGTATTCTGTCCCATCTCAGCCTCAACTTCAGTCCCAGCTCGCCCTCGCCCTCTGGCACTGCTCACCTCGCCTTTCGTCTCTTTTCTTTCAAACAGTCATACCCAGACCACAATCGCCTTCAGACCCATCCCACACTCGCTCTAAGTCTCAACTCCCCCTTAACCTCTGGCCCATCCCACCCTCGCCATCAAACCCATTCTATCATCCCCTTCCTGCCCATGCCCATTTCGATGAGAGGCCAAGTTCATTATCGCTTTCAGGCCCAGCCTACTCTCCTCTTCAAGCTCATCTCACCATCGCTTTCTGGCCCATCCGACCTTATCCTTCAGGTCAATCTGACATTCTCCTTCAGGCCTAGCTCCTCCTCGTATACACACACACAAACACACCACCTTCCCCTTCTAGCCAAGCCCATCCTCACCTTCTTACCCTCACCGAACTCTTCTTCAAGTATATCCCACCAACGCCTTCTGGCCCAAACCACTCTTGCCTTCAAACCTTCCTCCAGGTCAACCTCCCCTTCAGGTTCCACCCACCCTCATGTTCAGACTCATCCCACCTTTACCTTCTGGCCCTTCCCACCTTAGCCTTCATGTCAAGCTCATCCTCGTCTATAGGCTCAACCCACCTTCGATATCTGATTCAGCTCATGCTCGCCTTCGGGTCCAGCCCACGAAAGTCGTCGGGCACATCCCATCCTTCCCTTCAGGCCAAGTCCAATTTCACCTTCTCAAACCTACCCTCCATTTCATGCCCAGGGAACAACGCCTCTGGCAAATCCCATCCTCGCCCTCATGAAAAGCACACCCTCGCAATTAGATCAGCAGACCACCGCCTTCAGTCCCACCCAACACTTGGCTTCTGTCCAAGTCCATCATCGCTTCTCTGGCCCAACACACCACCCATTTCAGGCCCAGCAACCCCATTCCTTCAGATTCATCCCCACCTCGATGACAGGCCAGGCTCATCAACGCTTTCAGCCTAACCCTACACTCCTCTTCAAGCCCATCTCACCATCGAATTCTGGCCTATCCGACCTTAACCTTCAGGTCAACCTGACACCTTCCTTCAGGTCCAGCTCATCTTCGTCTACAGACACACTCCACCTTCCCCTTCTAGCCGAGCCCATCCTCGCCTTCCTAACCTGAATGAACTCGTTTTCAGGCATATCCCACCAACGCCTTCTGGCCCATCTCGCTCTTCTCTTCAAACGTAGCTCTAACTCAACCTCCCCTTTGTGATCCGCCCACCTTCGTCTTCAACCCAATCCCACTTTGCTTTCTTCCCCTTCCCACCTTAGCCTTCATGTCAAGCTCACTCTCCCCTTCAGGCCAAGCTTATCCTCGTCTACAAACCTAACCCACCTTCGACATCTGACCCAGCCCATACCCGCCTTCTGGTCCAGCTCACCCA
This sequence comes from Panulirus laevicauda, assembly GCA_032273605.1. Classification (NCBI taxonomy): domain Eukaryota; kingdom Metazoa; phylum Arthropoda; class Malacostraca; order Decapoda; family Palinuridae; genus Panulirus; species Panulirus laevicauda. Next base: position 4,791 of record JAUTXX010532891.1, on the reverse strand, counting down.
CGTCGTCAGACGCATCCCACCCTTGCCTTCAAGCCAAGTCCATCTTCACAATCTTCTCCAGCCTACCCTCCAACTCAGACCCAGCTAACCACACCTTCAGGCACATCCTACCCTCGCCCTTATGAAAAGCACACCCTCGCAATTAGATCAGCAAACCATCGCCGTTAGGCCCACTCGACACCTGGATTCTGATCCACTCCTTCATCGCTTCTCTGGCCTAGCACACCACCCATTTCAGGCCCAGCAAATCCATATTCTCAGATCCATCCCAACCTCGAATTCAGCCCAAGCACAGCCTCGTCATTAGAACCAACCCTCACTCTCCTTCAGACTCATTTAAAATTTGTCTTCACTCTCATCTCAACGGAGTATTCTGTCCCATCTCAGCCTCAGCTTCAGGCCCAGCTCACCCTCGCCTTCTGGCCCAGCTCACCTCGCCGTCTGTCCCTTTTCTTTCTAACAGTCATGCCCAGATCACCCTCGCCTTCAGACCCATATCACGCTCGTTTTCAGTCCCAGCTCTCCATCATCCTTTGGCCCATCCCACCCTAGCCATCAAGCTCATTCCATCATCTCTTTCTTCCCATCCCCAACACGATCACAGGCCAAGCTCATCATCACTTTTAGGCCCAGCATACCCTACTCAAGCCCATCTCACTATCGCCTTCTGGCCCATTCTATCTTAGCTTCAGGTATATCTGACACTCTCCTTCAGGCCCAGCTCTTCCTCGTCTACAGGTACAACCCACCCTTCCATTCCAGCCGAGCCCGTCCTCATTTTTCCCCTGACCAACTCGTCTTTAGGCACATCCCACCAACAGCTTCTGGCCCATCACACCCTTGCCTTCAAACCTAGCTCTAACTCACCGTCTTCTTCAGGCTCCTTTCACCCTCTTTTTCTGGCCCAACCCACCTTCGCCTTCTGGCTCTTCCCACTTTAGCCTTCATGTCAAGCTCTCACTACCCTTCAGGCAAAGCTCATTCTTGTCTACAGGACCAATCCACCTTTGACATCTAATCCAACCCATACTCTCCCACTCAATCAGCCCACCCATGTCTTCAGGCACATCCCATCCCTGCCTTCAGGCCAAGTCCATCTTCACCTTCTTGTCCAGCACACCCTCCATCTCAGGCCGAGCTAACCACGCCGAGAGGCCCATCCCACCCTCGCCCTCAAGAAAAGCACACCCTCGCAATTAGATCAGCAGACCATCGCCTTCAGGCCCATCCCACCTTTGCCTTCCGACCCAGTTCATCATCACTTCCCTGGACCCGCACACGACCTATTTTCGGCCCGAAAACCACGCCTTCAGACCCATCCCATCCTCGAATTCAGGCCAAGCACAGACTCGTCATTAGAACCAGCCCTCACTCTTCTTCCGGCCTATCTAAAATTCATCTTCACTCCCAGCTCACCGGAGTACTCTGTTCCATCGCAACCTCAACTTCAGGCCCAGCGCACCCTCGCCTTCTGTCCCTTTTCTTTCTAACAGTCATGCCCAAATCACCCTTGCCTTCAGACCCATCCCACACTCGCTTTCAGTCCCAGCTCTCCCTCGCCTTCAGACACATCCCACACTCTCTTTCATTCCCAACTCCCCCTCACCATTTCACTCATTCCACCCTCGCCATCAAGCCCTTTCCATCATCTCCTTGTTGCCCATCCGCACCTCGATGAGAGGCCAAGCTTATCATCGCTTTCAGGCCCAGCCTACCATACCCTTCAAGCCCATCTCACTATCGCCTTCAGGCTCATCCAACCTTAGCCTTCAAGTCAATCTGAAACTCTCCTTCAGGCCCAACATTTCCTCGTCTACAGGCACAACCCACCTTCCCCTTCCAGCCGAGCCCCTCCTCATCTTCTTGCCCTGACCGAATTCGTCTTCATGCACATCCCACCAACGCCTTCTGCCCATCCCATTCAGCGTTTAAACCTACCTCTCGCTCAACATTCCCCCTAAAACTCCGCTCACCCTCGTCTTCAGGCTCATCCCACCTTTGCCTTCTTGTTCTTACCACCTTAGCCCTTATGCAAGCTTACTCCTCCCTTCAGGCCAAGCTTATCCTCGTCTACAGGCCTAACCCACTTTCGACATCTAAACCAGCCCATGCTCGCCGTTTGGCCCTCCCCACCCACGTTTTCAGGCACATCCCATCCTTGCCTTCAGGCAAAGTCCATCTTCGCCTTCTTGTCCAGCCCACTTTCATTCTCAGGCCCAGCTAACCACGCCTTCACCCCATCTCACCCTAGCCCTTATGAAAAGCAGCCCCTTGCAATTAACTAAACAGACCATCGCCTTCAGGCTCGCTCCACCCTTGCCTTCTGACCCAGTCCATCAACGCTTCTCTTTCCCAGCACCCCACCCATGTCAGGCCCAGCAAACCCACGGCTTCAGACCCATCCCAACCACGAATTCAGCCCAAGCACAGCCTCGTCATTAGAACCAGCCCTCGCTTCCCTTAAGGTCCATTTAAAATTCGTCTTCACTCCCAGCTCAATAGCGTATTCTGTACCATCTCAAGCTCAACTTCAGACCCAACTCATCTCGCATTCTGTCCCTTTTCTTTCTTACAGTCATGCCCAGGTCACCCTCGCCTTCAGACCCATCCCACACTCGTTTTCAGTCCCAACGCCCCCTCACTCTCTGACCCATCCCACCCTCGCCATCAATCCCATTCCATCATCATTTAGCCCATCCCCACCTCGATAAGAGGCCAAGCTCATCATCGCTTTCAGGCCCAGCCTACCCTCCTATTGAAGCCCATCTCTACATCGCCTTGTGGCTCATCAGTCCTTAGCCTGCAGGTCAATCTGACACTCTCCTTCAGGCCCAGCTCTTCCTCGTCTACAGGCCCATCTTCGCCTTCTTATCCTGACCGAACTCGTCTTAAGACCCATCCCACCTTTACCTTTATGTCAAGCTCACACTCACCTTCAGGCCAGGCTCGCCTTCGTCTACAGGCCAAACCCACCTTCAACATCTGAACCAGCCCATGCTCGCCTTCTGGACAGCCCAACCAATTATTCAGACACATCCCTCCCTTGTCTTCAGGATAAGGGCGTCTTCACCTTCTTTACCAGCCCACCCTCCATCTCAGGCCTACCTAGCCACGCCTTCAGGCCATCACCCAATCGCCTTCATGAAAAGCACACCCTCGCAATTAGATCAGCAGACAATCGCCTTCAGGCCGACCCCTCCCTCGACTTCTGACCCAGTCCATCATCACTTTTCTGGCCAAGCACACCACCCATTTCAGTCTCAGCAAACCCACGCCTTCAGACCCATCCCAACCTCGAATTCAGGCCTAGCACAGCCTCAATAGAACCAGCCCTCACTCTCTTTCTGGCCCATTTAAAATTCGTTTTCACTCCCAGCTCACTGGCGTTTTCTGTCCCATCTCTGCCTCCACTTAGTCATAGCTCACCTTCGCTTTCTGGCCCAGCTCAACTCGCATTCTGTCCCTTTTATTTCTTACAGTTATACCCATATCACCCTTGCCTTCAGACCCATCCCAACCTCGTCTTCAAGCAAATTCCATCTCCTTCTTGCCCATCTCCACCTCGATGACAGGCCAAGCTCATCATCGCGTTCAGGCCCAGCCTACCCTCGTCTTCAAGCCCATGTCACCATCGCCTTATGGCCCATCTGAGCTAAACCTTCAGATCAATCTAACACTCTCCTTCAGGCTCAGCTCTTCCTCGTCTACTTGCACAAGCTACTTACCCCTTCCAGCCTAGCCCATCCTCGCCTTCTTCCCCTGACGGAACGCTTCTTCATTCACATCCAACCAACGTCTTCTGGACCATATAACTCTTGCCTTCAAACCTAGCTCTAGCTCAACCTCCCCTTCAGGCCCCGCCCAACTTCGTCTTCAGGCCCATCCCACCTTCGCCTTCTGGCCCTTCCCACCTTAGCCTTCATGTCAAGCTCACACTCCCCTCCAGGCCAAGCTCATCCTTGTCTACATTCCCAACCCACCTTTTACATATGACCCTGCCTATGCTCGGCTGCTGCTCCAGCCCACCCACGACTACAGGCACATCTCAGCCTTGCCTTTAGATCAATTCCATCTTCACCTTTTTATCCAGCCCACCCTCCATCTCAGGCCTAGCTAACCACCCCTTCATGCCCATCCCACCCTCGTCCTTGCAAATAGATCAGCAGACCATGGCCTTCAGGCCCACTCCCTCCCTTGCCTTCTGACCAAGTCCGTCAAGGCTTCTCTGGCCCAGCACACCACCCATTTCAGGCCCAGCAAACCAAAGCCTCTCAGACCCATCCCAACCATGAATTCAGGCCAAGCACAGCTTCGTCATTAAAACCAGCCCTCGCTTTCCTTCAAGTCCATTTAAAATTTGTCTCCACTCCCAGCTCAATAGCGTATTCTGTCCCATCTTAGGCTCAACTTTAGGCACAGCTCACGCTCACTTTCTGGCCCAGCTCACCTCCCCTTCTGTCGCTTTTCCTTCTAACAGTCATGCCCAAATCACCTTCGCCTTCAGACCCATCCCACACTCGCTTTCAGTCCCAACTCGCTCTCTGACCCACCACATTCTCACCATCAAGCCCTTTCCATTATCTACTTCTACATTCCCAACTCGATAAGAGGCCAAGTTCATCATCTCTTTCCACCCAACCTACCCTCGACTTCAAGCCTATCTCACCATCGCCTTCTGGCCCATCTCACCATCGCCTTCTGGCCCAGCTCAACTCGCCTTTTCTCCCTTGTTTTTTCTAACAGTCATGCCCAGATACCCTTGCCTTCAGACCCATAACAACTTCGCTGTCA
>JAUTXX010532880.1:0-10938 GCA_032273605.1 Panulirus laevicauda | reverse complement strand
TAACGGCAAATGGACCAGCTATAACTGGCAAGGAAACAAGAGAATGATTGAGAGAGGATTTGTTCCGGGAACACCATTGTAGGAACGAGAGTAGAGGACATGTATAGCAAATTGAATAATGTCAATACAAGCGTAATGGAAATAGATTTAAAGATGTCTCCATGAACGTTAAAGTCCCTCAGGATATGAACGTAGTTAATACAGTTGGTAATCACGATTACTTCACGTATAGGAAGTGTCTAAAGAAAATAACCGGAAAAAAACAGAACCTCAATGATTATGGGCGAATCAAGGATAATGTGAGAAACGCGATAACAGTAGAGTTATGGACATATAGAACAAATTAACAGAAATTATATTAGGTATGAGATTAAAGTATAAACACCCTGTCCCTACATGTAATATATCTTCTCTAAACGGAATAAAACAGATATTTAAAAGTAGCTAGATAAGTCATTAAAAGCGCTCATATACATAGATTTACAAGAACATGTTAGACCGTAGAGTACAAATGATATTCTCGATTCCTGTATTATGCTTAAAGACAAAATTACAGGAAATTTAAAGGCACCGCGCCTCATCTCCTTGACGTCATAGTGACCCTGGCCTGCCATTGGTCTGTGCATTCTAGGCTTTCAAACATGGCGGATATCCCTTTGTGAAGAAAGGCCTTTTGCCTTTGCCCGTATAAGCGAAAATGGCGAGTTCTGAGGTCCAAACCGGGGATTCCACGCAACAGATAAATGAAGGTAATATTCTAGTCGGCTTTGATGGTCCCGCGAGAATTAGGTGTCGTGAAATAATTATAAATCATGAGCGTTCCAATCATGCTTCTCAATCCAGTTTACTCATCGAATTTTGGAACTTCTTTTAGTTGGTGATGAAGTATAAACATGTTGTGAAAAGACCACAACAGGGCGACTGGAGACAGACGGGCATGCTAATGGCGTTTCCTTGATGACTTTTAAGGGTTTTTATTCCCTTTAAAGTCCCTCATTTCCTCCCCGAGAAGAAATAAAGTCGGCCTGTTATCTCCGGGGAGGAGATAAAACAGGGTTTGCGTCCTGAGTCTGGCTTGTCTTATTAAAAGTTGACAAGCCGGAGAGACTTTCCTTCTGCTGGGGAGGGGCAATTTAAAGATGTCATTTAGTTTTGGGATTTATTAAGGTCTTTCATGAATAATTTATGAGGGATGTGGCTCTTGCCACATGAACAAGGCCAAGTGGGGCAAGATTGGGAGGAAATTTCACTCTAAAAGCAATAAATGGGAGAAGATGTATTCTATAATAAACGTCAAACAATTACTTCCTGTATGACAACCTTATGAACAGATTATTCTCTTTTATAACTTCAAAGGTCAACTGCCTTGAGTTTTAAGGTCACCATAGGAGTAACCTATAATGGGGGAAATAAAGTATATCATTGGACTTTAACACAGCAGTAAAGATTTTGAAGTGCATTGATGAGATGCTTATAAAAGTATAATAATAGATAAAATGAAAGCCAGGAGGGCTATGATATCAGGAAACGTGAGGGTTGATTAGTACAGAAGCAGGCAGAACACCTGAATATGAACAAAACTCAAAAATATCAACTTTTATACCCTTAGAAGCTGAGATTTTCTCAATGGATGATAATTTAAAGATGTGGGGTTTTTTATGGTCTCATATTTGCATGTGGATGCTAGGAGGTTTGCCCACTGTGATTGATTCTGCACGGACACATCTAGCTATCATCATCTGCATACACTAACCATTCATTTCATATCCCAACGCTTCATTGTTTTATCTATGATTGTTCTTAATTTTTTCACAGTTGTCTGCTGTTTCCCCACATCTGTGAGGTACTACCAGGAAAATACGAAGAAAGGCCATATTCACTCAAATCCATTCTTTAACTCACGTGCAATGCAGTGAAACCACATCTCCCTATCTTGTCTTATATTATTGTAGGGTTACTTTTTATTATCATGTTTCAATTGTACCCTTCAGAATCACCTTTGTTAATTGTTTGCGGTCCATTGCTAAGTCCTATTCTGTAAGTTCCACTTATGGTGCCCTTAAAGTAGAACATTACCTTGATGCCAGAAATAAAAAAAAAAGTGGAGAAAACCACATCCACATCTAAAAAGGGCTGTACCCATCCCTGTCATCCTACCGTATCGTGTAAACCCCACAAATAGGGTAGGGCTTTGAAAATCAGAGAAAATGTAACAATTGCAAAATCAACAGCTTTCAACTACTTTTATTGACAGATCATTCCATATATTATCAGTCAAGTAGAAAGTAAATGGTTCTCTAAGTTATAAGAAAAGAAGGTTTTCTTTGCGTCATTACATGCAAAAACTTGTGGAATCATTACCCTAGTGAGGAAAACCTTTAGTGAATGACAATTTTTACAAACTTTGGCTTAAAAAGCACTTTAAGTGATCGTCAAACTGTACCTGATTTATGTAAAGGTGAGCTGTCCTAAGTTAGGCAAAGTTTGGTGTGGTTTTCATATTTCACAAAATTTGTTAAATTGAAAATTGCATTTTTCTGATTGTCAAGGCTCTCTCCACTTCTAGGGTGTACTTAATGCAGAGGATAAGGGAGGGTTAATGCATTTATTGGATGTGGAATTCATTCTTCCCTCTACTCATTTTTAGTACCAAATTTGATGAGTCATGTCATCGCATTTCATATATTTATTCTTGATTTTGAAGGGCTATGTGGCCTCACATGCAAGGGAAGGATAATGATGATATATTTTAGCTGCTGAATAACATTTAGCATGAGGAATATTTTGACTTTTTAGGGGAATTGTGTTAGGTTTTTATAGTTTCTGAGGGATTTTAGAACTTTATCTACAACGTTATCTTAACTTACTTTCTTGATCTTCTTAGCCTTGTATTCTTTTCTTGACACAGACTTTATTGACAAACCCATTATCAACATACAGAATGTATATGGGCTGCGCCAACAAAAGCTTCTTGAAAGAACGGAAGGTGTAGGCTTTAGGAGAGATAAGCTAGTTCAGAGTCACACTCCTTTAGGACAAGAGGAGGTATGCCTCATGGACCATACTCCCTGCTAACATGTTGCTGGGAGAGTGCTTGTAAGACTTTGCGTGAGGAAAATTTGGAAGAGGGCCAAAGTTCAGTGTCACTCTTATTACGATTAATCATTATCAGACAGATATCTTTACATGAGGAGTATACAGGAGAGTGCCTGTGTTTAATGTCTCTTGTATTAGTATTAATCAGTCCTGAACAGATATCTTTGCACAAGGAAAATATAGGAAAGGCCTAAGTTCAGTGTCACTCATATTATGATTAATCTTTACCAGTCAGATATCATTATATATTTTTCATAACACAGGTATACACCACTTGTGAATTGACATGTTATTTCTATGGGCAGAATAAGTACAGCTTTTCATGACAGTAACCAAGTTTGTATATCATATTTTTTCTAATTGATTAACATTTGAATTTTTCAGGCGTTGATAGAGTCACTAGTCACCATCTGGTGGAAGCTAGTGATAATGATGTTGGTGTAGTTGGTGATATGGATGGAGATGGTGAAACTCTTAAAGTCACCTCTATGATGACGCATGATAACGGACACTCCATGGACCACACAAGTCTGCAAGAGGTGCATTATGTTACTACAGATGAGTCAGGGCACCCAGTCACTGTTGTATACCCTCAGTCTGCTCTTCCTTTGCTCAGAACCCCAGGTTTGGTTAATTTTGTGGAAATTCCTGGTGTACATGGAGAGCTTGGGTTGGATCAGGGGGAGTTAGGAGGTGAGGCAGGAATGGTGCTGCAGCAGGACTTCACTGGTGAAGGGCCAATCACCGTGGTGAGTGCAGATGATACGGGTGAGCAGCTGGCTCTGCTAGATCAAGAACATGGCAACTCTGCTGTTAGTATAACTAGTGGTGAAGGAACGCAAGCTATCACATACCTTACTGCAACAGAAGATGCTGGTGATGGATCCCCTTCAGCCATCCTTGGTGAGCAATTGATTCAGATCCCTGCCAGTGACCAGTCTGGCTCAGCACATACCATTGCTTTGCCTCTTTCCTTTTTGAATGACAGTACTGGAGTATCCATATTACAAGGCCTGAGTCATTTACAGTTACCTTTAGTAGGAGAGGCAGGTGGAGACTCCATAACATTAGCCTCACCAGTAGATTCAGATCATATTACATCAGTTAGTGGTACAGATGTCACACACAGTCAGGTCCTCTCAGTACTTCAGTCCTCATCTGTACCTACCACTGCCAGTGGGACATTAAGTGTGATGACTTCTCACTCTACCATTCAGAGTGACCAGCAAGGGATGCCAGCTACTCCACAACTCCATGATCCACTTGCAACATCCAAATCTCCTAACTCCACTGGTACAAAGCCTGTTGTTTTAAAAACAAATAGTCACATGTCAGGAAAGCAGAGTTCAAGTCAGCAACCCAGAAAACTCATTGGCTCTGGCCCACTGGCCATATCTGCACAAGGTGTTGTGCAAAAGATAGGAAACCGAATGGTTACTGTCCTACCACGTCCAGAAGATTTAAAGAAGTTGCAGGAAAGTAAGTCTTTAATTTTTAGTGTCAAAGGTTCAGGTGACTCTGACATATATGGGTCGAGAAATCATCGAACCAGGAAAGTCCCTGTACCTGTTCGGCCACACCAACGATATGCAAGGAGAGGCAGGGGTGGACGTGGTAGGCCACCATCTATTCCTAGAGCAGACATTAAAGAAGATAACGAGCAAAGTAATAAAACTGTTTCACTGCTGAAGAAGAAAGCTTCAGCAGGACCCCTGATGTTTTCTGAAACCTCAAATGATAATAATTTTGATGTATGTATCAAGCTGGAGGACTCTGCAAGTGAGGGCATTGTGGTTGACATGACACTCCCTGGTGGTTCACCAGCATCTGCTGTACTGGTCAAGGGTCCACCAGAAGAGGAATATATCTTGCCAGACCTAGAGCCACCTATAACTTGTCGTCGTGGACGCCGTAAAAAAAGAGGTCGTGGCCGTCCAAGAGGGACATATGTCATATCATCAACAGGACGGAGACCTGGGAGGCCAAAAAAAGTATGCAATTTTTGTTTTTGCCAGTATTGCATGAATGAATTAGAATCAGTGTCATTAATGTAACCACATTTCATATATATTTGAAAAATTATGAAACTGTAGATTGGGAGAAATCTCTTTTTTCATACAAGATTATCAGTGTCAGTCTGTTATAATTTAACATAGTTGACCCTTGATAATATAATTTACTTTGTTTCAGAGTACGAAAAGGCTTCATAAGATTATGTGTCATTTCATAATCCATGATTTAAGACTTTGTCTGCTATTCAGGTAGAAACTTTGGTTGAAGGACCCCATGGAGCTCGTATGATCCACACAGGGCCAGACACTCGACTAGATGGGGAAAATGATGATCAGGGTTAGTAAGACTGAAAATAAGGAGTATGTATATGATAATAACCATGTTTCTTTTTATTTTGTCTGTCAATTAAGACACAATGCTGCCAAAAAATCTTGAATGATTTACTGTGAAAAAAGGATAATGGTAATATTTATTCTGCTGGACAAAAGCTTTGGATCCATTAATTGCTCTTCAGCTGATTTTTTTTTTTACATGGAATAGCACTGATAACCCAAAAAATGTAAACAAATGTTTTTTTTTGGATAGTGAATTGGCTTTTATCATGAGTTGGTCTAAACATTTTACAGAGAATGACCTACCAACAGATGTTCCAACTATAGAGCTAGCGGGTGTAGAGGGAAGTGATGGTCTTCAGGAACTGCGAGTGCTAGATATGGGGAACTTAAAGCAGGAGCCAGTGGATTCTGAGCCCAAGAAGGAGGAGGAAGTGGACCCAAACAAAAGAAAGCTTCCACCAAGAAGGAGAGGAGCAAGGTAAACAAACCATCCATATATATATCATGTATATCCTTAAGAGATACTGTACTTCTTTTGCCTTACATTTCTCAGATTGATATAATATCAAGAAGACTAGTAACTTTGGCATTGGAGGTCAGCTTCACAACTTCAATTTTTCTTGAAGTTCAACATAAAGTTGTTTTTTAATGTTGCAAAAGGAGTTGTGTTAAAGATGGACCTCTCGTTTTACCCCTTTCAGAGAGGACTATAGGACATCCCTTACTCAGTGTTTAAGGGAATACAGACTTGAAATGTTTAGACAGACATAATAAGAACCTGCAAAAGGATTTTTAATTTCTTTTATATACATTCTCTTTCCATTCATAAAAAGGACTTTGGTAGAGATGGAATCGTTCTTGATGTGTCCTTTTGAAATGACATACCTGGATCACATAGCACAAATTTATGATGACTGTCTGTATATCTGTATCTTTGATGCCTGTTCCCTTCTGGAACTCCCTAAAGGGGTGGCCATGGCAACAGTGTCCATAAATGATGAACTCCAGTGCTGCTTCGTAGCCTTTAGTGCTTCACCCTTAACAGGCCACTTGAAGAGGGCAAGTCTAGTGCACTGTTTGGAGAGACTTCAACCTGATGTTCCTATTGACTGTGTCTACCTAATGCTCCTGCCTAATTCTCCTACTGACCTCTTTCATCTAATGTTTCTACCTAATGCCCCTCCCTCAATGTTCCTACCTGCTACTTCTGTTTACTGCTCCTACCATGATGACTGCTCTACTGACAGTCTGTAAAGCCTTCCTGCTAACTGTCAGACAGTCAATTAAGGTATTGAAAGATGCTTACCAGTACATTCCCCATTCACTCCAGAATGAGGAAGTTTTTGCATGTGATAGTCATGTTGTTTGTGTGTCAACTCAAACATTAACAGTCATTTTTGGAACTTCTCAAATGTTCATTAAGTTTCAGATTTTCCTGGGATTTCTGAAGCTCACTCATTAGACTTCTACCTTTTTTCAAATAATAATAAAGCTAGTATTAATACTTTTTTCTCTTTCAAGAGCACCTTCAGGTCCCAGTCAGGGACTTTGGGACTAATTTGGATGAGACGTACCTTGGATAGCTTCTCAGGTTGTTTCTCTTGAGGAGAACTATACCCCAGCACTGCATCTTAAGTAGGGGTTAGGAAAGGTCTTTAGTATTGATACAGTCATTGTTTTCCTGGCTGTCCAACCATTAAAATCTTTCATTTTTTATGATAACATGTCTTTTGTTAAGATCTTTTATAACTTGGGGCTTTAGCAAGGTTAAACACTAAAGCTTTACATATCCTTATGTTGCTTCTTGGAAGACTGCTTTTGAAGAACTTAATGACTTTTATCTAGTTAGATATCCCACAAAATACCTTGAATCCTTCAGAGGTTAACAAGGGGATCCCTTCTTTTGGTTTACCCATACAGTTTGAAACCCTTCTCTGAGGGAACATTTCATTTTGGATTATAAGACTGATTTTGTTGGCCTAACCTATCCTTTATGTCAGAGGTTTGATGTGAGAAGCCTTTGTGAGGACGCTTTTCCGATAGGAGTTGTACAAAAGTCTTTGACATTCCTCAACACTGTCACCCATACCATGTTTTAGATGTTGAGGATCAGTTTCATGGTTGTTGAGCTTATGTTCAGTGAGGTAGAAGATTGCTGAAGTGTCACAAGATATCCAGTAGGTTTGCTTTTGGTCATCTTGTCTCTTTAAGAATTTTTTTGTAACCCTCTGTCTCTGATATTATGCTCTTGTAGTTTACTGGACAAAGCAGCCGTGGAGAGAGAAGAATTTTAGAGAATGAAGGACTGTTTCTCTAAGGTACTATCTTGCAGGCAAATTTTTCAACTGTTGTTTCCCACCCTACCTTCCCTTTGAAAAGAATTCTCCACTAACTTCATCATTCAGATGAACTTATTAATTATGAGATGGTCAGCAAGGTGTAGCTTGACTGATTTAAGGAAAGTGCACCCGTATCAAGTTATAACTCCTACCACTGTTTGACTATTTAGCAAATGGTGAGAGAAATTAACCTAGAGATCAAAGAGACTTTCTCATAGTTTGCAGGACACTGCCCATGAAAGAGTTTTTCATTCTTCAAAACTTTTGTGTACGATAGGATTTCCTCTATGTGATGTATTTAATGCAAAATAACTGTTATATCCTTTCATTACCAAAGCAGAAATTTACTGATTCCTGTCATCTTTTATATCCAAACCTAAGATAGCAAATTCTACAGGATCAGTATGCTTAGGCAGCTCAAGAAACAAGGAACTCATTATGTACATAACTTTGTAGTTTGCATTGGGCAGAGAAGCTTTAGTGATCAGAGGTAACACTGGACTTGCAGATATGAGAAAATGATTCAGGCCTTAAAGAAGCCTGAGTATGATGATGATGACTTCTCCATGGGCGAAGAAGAGGATGTATCCCCAGATTACCTTACTTACCGACGGCCACCACCTCCACCTAAACCAAGAGGAACATCGGGACCAGGCAAACGAGGTATTTCAGTCAATGATTACCTTGTTTTATAATGAGTGAGGTGGTAGCTTTCCATGAAAGGAAAATTATTGTGAAAAATCAGCATATACATATGATTTTGAATGCCTTTGAGCTAACTGTAGCTGGTGAAAGCCTGCCAAATATGCTTTCCAGATGATATTAAGCTTATTAGGTCCTGGCTAATATTCTCTCATGATTAATTGCTTGTTAATCTTAGTCCCATTGTTCGTAGGGACTGACAAAAGCAACAAAATTTGAAGTGGATAATGATGAATGCAAAGAAATAGATGCATTACTGTAGTTACATGGTATTTATGAATATACACCTCGAGTTCTTTGATATTCAAACTCTCATTAGTCATAAAAGGTAGCTCACTGGCAACAGACTGACAAATTTCAACAGATTGGTTTCCATCCTTTTCACTCTTTCACTCATTGTATTATACTTTTGATAGTATATTCCATGTTAGGTTTCTTTTGTCAAGTATTAGTTCAATTTTCCATATGTTGGTACTGCATTATGTGGATTTTTTTAACAGGGCGTCCAAGGAAGCATTGGCCCCCTCCATCAGTTATAAAGATGGAGCCCATCCCTCGACAAAGTATGATGGGGGGAACAGTAGATGGGACCCAAATTACAGAAGTTCGGCCAGGTGACTTGTTGACAAGTGTGACAGAAGGGGATTTAACTGAAGCGGAGAAGCACAATTTACTCATCACATTCCAAAGGCCAGAAACTGGGGAGATGGTCATCACCATGTTGCCACCACCACCCACAGCTGAGCAGCATCAAGAGTTGCAAGATCATACGACTTCAGGTCAGTCAGAAATCACTAATATCAGCTACTGACTCTCTTAGTTGGTTATTCTATTAAACCATTCCTAATATGTATTAATTTTTCATAACTTGCTACTGTATTCAGTTACTAAATCCAGCATTTAACATCACTTTTTTACACTTACGAGCAGAAGCTCTTTTTTTGTTTGGTGTTTTTTGTATTTCTTATAATATTGTAAGATTTACCAGAACAGGCTCAATAGGTAATTCCCCTCACATAAAGAAAACACTCAGATAAGTCAAGGAGCTCACAAAAGTTTGCATATGACCTCCTTTTCTTCCATCCTACATACCTACTACCCACCCTCATAATGAGGATGTGAACTAGCAGTCAGCTGTATATCATCCATCTGCCACATGAGACATTTACTGACAGGCTCCTGTCTTCCTAGAAACCTGACCTTTATTCTTGACCTGGGAATCAGCAACATACATTTAGACCCTATTAACTTGGTTGTATGGATTGTGGAAATTTCAGAATCAAAAGGTGCTGCAAATGTTTTGAAACTCATCTGGCTTCAAATAAATGCTTCATCTGAAATCAAAATTAAATCCAATGTGGCTGCTTATTTTCATTTTCTTTAATAGTACCGGCAAATAAATGTCCTGATCAAGGTCATCTCTTTACACCATACGTTATATGTATTTATTTATTTATTCATTCATTTATGATTATCCCAGAACAAATTTCTTTGAAGGAGTTCTGTTGTTACTCAGGACCTTTCTGAAGGCTCATACATCCCATTATGAACTTATATAAGTTTTAACAAGTGCCATTCTACCATTTTCTCATTTACTACATCGTGCCATATTATATCATTATTGGGTTGCATTGATTAATCACTAAGGGAAAAAGAAAATTGTTTAATTTTATGTTTTTCTTAGAGACTAGTTACGTATTTTATTCTTCAAATAGTTGTTTACTTACATTTTGCATTCTCTGACATGTATTTGTAGATAGTTGAATTTTTTAAAGGTTGCTGTTTCACTTATTAGGCATTTAAGGTTGGGTTGGATTTTGTTGGTAGATGAATTACTTTGCTGTTGTCGATTTTGACTTGCTTTCCTTTACTTGCAGAAGGTACTCAGACTGAAGAAGACATGGAACTTTCAACTGGTAAGACAATTATTAGTGTTCTTTCTATGTCGCATAGAAGGATTTTCATTTTGCTAATGTTTTTGCTCTCAAAAGAAACAATTAATCTCAGACAGTAGTTAATCTTTGTTCTTGTAGTTGATGATGTGCAACACAAACAGTCTCCACTGCATAATTGTTAAACACAAGAAATGTCTAAATATTTGAGTATTTTCGATTATGTCACAAGTTTGATTGCTAGCAATATGATTACACTCTGAGAGTATAAGATGATAGGTCTGTTTTGATATTTTTTACTGACAGAAGAATTGAGGTACCATATGTGAAGATGATGCCAGAAGAAAGATTTTTGAATAGCAAATCAGGACTTACTACAACAGACATTTTAGCTCATGATGATATTTTTTTCAGACAATCTCAAGATTTACATGGAAGACTTACTTTTGATAGTAGCCTTATGATGATTCATGTGTTTCTGCACTTGTTAATCTTGATATCTATGATTATGTTAATTGTCTATTAATGTGCCTTGAAATAGGTACCATATATATTAATTAT
>JAUTXX010532869.1:0-10939 GCA_032273605.1 Panulirus laevicauda | reverse complement strand
TGGTCACATGGAGAGAATGAGTGAGGAAAGATTGACAAAGAGGATATATGTGTCAGAGGTGGAGGGAACAAGAAGTGTGAGACCAAATTGAAGGTGGAAGGATGGAGTGAAAAAGATTTTGAGCGATTAGGGCCAGAACATACAGGAGGGTGAAAGGCGTGCAAGGAATAGTGAAATGGAACGATGTGGTATACCGGGGTCGATGTGCTATCAGTGGATTGAACCACGGCATAATACTTGATATTAACTCCCCATTGCTCACCCTCTGACAAGGTCTAATAAACATTTAAGCGAACACTTGTTTACTTGTTTGGTTGGGGTTAAGACACTATTTTTCCCTCTAAAATGAGGTACATCCATGCAGATTCATCCCTTCAGTGATCAAAGAACATTTGAAGCCAGATGTTCATGAACAAGAGTCACGTCATTGATTCTGTCTCAAAAGCCCAGACTCCCTGGAGGTTTGATAGAAGTTTCCAGAATACCAAATATTATTGGCAACATAATATATGAGAAATTCTTCAGTATAGACTAAAATTCACTAAATATGAATAAAAGTATAAATATAAAAGGAAGGAGACATAATAGGATTGTGGACAATTTTTTTTTTTTTTGAGTTGTTGAGTATTGAAATATATCACCTCCAGGTGTAAATGCTGAGACCATTAATTCCTTTGCAGTTGTATTTGTTATCAGTAAATAATCCTTATCAAATGCCTTAAACAGTTTACTTCCATCTTTTGTTTTATTTATATTTGTCAGAAGTGGAGTGAACAAGAAGAGAGAGATCAAATTGGAGATGAAAGGATGGAATGAAAAAGATTTTGAGCACTTGGGACCTGAGGAGGCTGGAATGTGTAAGGCTTGCACAGAATTGAGTGAATTGGAATGATGTGGTATACTGGGGTCGCCGTGCCGTCAATGGACTGAACTAGGTCATGTGAAACGTGGGGTAAACCATGGAAAGGTGTGTGGGGCCTGGTTGTGGATAGGTAGCTGTGGTTTCAGTGCATTACACATGACAGAAAATGGATGTGAGTGGATGTAGCCCTTCTCCATATGTTTCCTGGTGCTACCTTGCAGTCCTAGGGGATGGCAATGCTCTTTCCTGTGGGTTGGGGTGGCACCTGAAATGGTTGAAAGCGAGCAAGTATGAATATGTACATGTGTGTATGTGTAGATCAGGTGTTTACTTGGAAGAATGTACCCGAGAGATACACAAAAAAACAGATGAATTTGTATGTAGCATTTATGAATATGGAGAAGGCTTGTGATAGTGTTGGTAGAGATGCTTTGTGGAAGGTCTAACAGATATATGGTGTGGGACATAAGCTGCTAGAAGAAGTGAGAAGTTTTTGCCAAGGTGTAAGGCATGTGTACGAGTAGGAATAGAGGAGAATGATTGGTTCCCAGTGAAGGTCGGTCTGTGGCAAGGTTGTGTGATGTCCCCATGGTTGTTTGATTTGTTAATGGATGTGGTTGTTAGGGAGGTGATGCAGGAGTTTTGGAGATTGTTGGGGAATAGAGGGCCTAGGAAGTGAGTCAATTGTTTGTTCGCTGATGATACAGCACTGCTGGCTGATTTGAGTGAGAAACTGCAGAAGTTGGTTACTGAGTTTGGAAAAGTATGTGAAAGGAGAAAGTTGAGAGCAATCGTGACTAAGAGCAAGGCTCAGTAGGGATGAGTGACAAGTTAGTTTGGATGTGAGTTTGAATGGAGAAGAATTGGAGGAAGTGAATTGTTTTTGATATCTGGGAATGGACTTGGCAGCGAATGGAACCATGGAAGCGAAAGTGAGTCATAGGGTGGGAGAGGGGACAAAGTTTCTTGGAGCAATGAAGAATGTGTGTAAGAGAGAACATTATCTTGGAGGGCAAAAGTTGGCATAGTTGAAGGAATGGTAGTTCCAGCAACATTATATGGTTGTGAGGCATGAGCTGTAGATAGGGTTGTACGGAGGAGGGTGGATTTGTTGGAAATGAAATGTTTGAGGACAGTGTATCGTGTGAGCTGTTTTGATCATGTAGGTAATATAAGGGTAAGAGAGATATGTAGTAATAAAAAGAGTGTAGTTGGGAGAGCAGGAGAGTGCGTTGAAATGGTTTGGACGTGGGGGAGAATAGGTGAGGAAAGATTGATAAAGGGAATGTATGTGTCAGAGATGGAGGGAAAAAGGAGAAATGGGAGACCACATTGGAGGTGGAAGGATAGAGTGAAAGAGATTTTGAGCAGTTGGGGCCTGAACATGCAAGAGGGTGAGAGGGGTGCAAGGAATAGAGGAAATTAGAATGATGTGGTATACTGGGGTCGATATTCTGTCAATGGACTGAACCAGGGCATGTGAAACGTCTAGGGTAGATCATGGAAAGGTCTTTAGGGACTGAATGTGGATGGGGAGCTATGGTTTCAGTGCATTACACATGACAGCCAGAGGCAGTATGAATGAATGTAGGCTTTTTTTCTTTTTTTTCCTGATGCAGGGGTTGGCAGTGCTGTTTCTTCTGGGGCAGGGTGGCACTGTGAATGGATGAAAGCAAGTATGAATATGTACATTTGTATGTATGTATATGTCTGTTTATGTATGTTGATATGTTTATGTACATGTGCATATATATATGGAATTGTTGTAGGTAGTATTTGGTAGGCAACTAATGACCAGAGAGGTACATTACCAGTGCTTCCCGCCTGGTTATCAGGAGGGTTAGTGACATCTGCTTAGTGAACCAGCACTTTAGTGGTTGTCAAGTTGCACTCCTCTGATCCAGGTAGCTGTCTTGTCTTTCTGCCTCACTAAAATGTGGACTACTGGTATTCTCTCCACAAACATACAATTTCTCCTTTTCATATATAACACTTGACAACACTTAACTCACACAACTCATTCTTTGTAACTAGATTTTCCTGTAGTGAGCACTATGTGCTAGCCCTGCCTTTTGGCATGGTGGTAGGAGCAGTATATATAAGTAATATGTAGGTACATTTAGGCAGGATTATTAGGCAGAAGCAATAGGTAAGAGCATTAGGTGGAAGTAGTCTTTAGGAACATTAGATAAGAGCCTCTGTAAACACTGCATTAGACTTGCCCTCTGCTGGTGGCCTGTTATGGGTGGGGTACTAAAGGTTAAGAAGTGGCACTGGAGCTCTTTAGTTATGGAGACTCTGTTGCCATGGCCACCCCTTTGAGGGAGTTCCAATTGGAACAGGTGTCAAAGATATATATAGATAGATATGGAATTGCTGATAGAATAAATTTATGTAACATCAAACATAA
Source organism: Panulirus laevicauda (assembly GCA_032273605.1). Taxonomy (NCBI): domain Eukaryota; kingdom Metazoa; phylum Arthropoda; class Malacostraca; order Decapoda; family Palinuridae; genus Panulirus; species Panulirus laevicauda. The sequence continues at coordinate 7,667 of JAUTXX010532869.1, read as the reverse complement.
AGGCAAACAATTTTCCTGGATTTATATACAGTACTTTTGTAACTTGGATGACCATTTCTCTGTTTAGGTGGATCCAAAGCGTGTGTGGTCAAAGTACGGACTACCAGATAACAGTCGTTGTGGAGAAGTATATGACTATCTATGTAGCCCCAGTTTTGAATTACGTATTCGTGCTGCTTCATTCATACACATCTTACTGGTCAGGGGTGATGGAACCCTAATGGACATGCCTCATCAGGATAAGATTTTTCAGGAGGTGTACCAAACAATATTGGAGGCCTTGACTGTACACGTAAGTATTAAATAATTTTTTTTATGAGTCAGAATTTTTAGGCTATTTAGTTTAAACCTGTACAGAGCACCTTCTCGTTCGTCTTGTTGTAACAGACTTTTTTTTTTGATATGATGAGAGATTCAGAAGAGTACTTTAGATATTTGGTAGTAGTAGTTTGGAACATTAGGTGGATGTATTGGGTAATAGTAATTGGTGAGAACATTAAATAAAACACCGCACTATAGTTGTCCTCTGCCAGTCTGTTTAGGTAGAGGTATTGAATTGTGCTACCTATAGTGTTGTGGAAATAGTATTCTTTCCATATAATTTGTATTTTTTTCTTTTTAATAAACATTACTCTGTGTACATTTGTTATGACTTTGAGAACAGATTTGGAGTCAAGGTTTACCAGGAGGTTGTAATGTCTTTCTTTACAAATATTTTCTATCATGTTGGTTCATCCCACAAACCATAAGGGAGATTAATTTGAATCTTTTGGGTTAGAAATGCATGAGCTTCCTATTCTCTGGTAAGGTAAATGCTTCTCGTACCTCATTAACTACCTGTTTAGTAATAACAGCCTATACCACAGATAGTTATTCTTGTCTGATATAGTTAAGTTGTGGTGTATTATGTAAATGACTTATTTGTAGGACTTTCTGAAATATGGTGTGGCATTTATGAACACTGGTGAACCACATCTGTGAATGGGCACTCATCGATTAACTCCTGTTCCAACTATTAGAAATGGAAAGACAAGGAGGTTAGGATTTCCAGCCCCCTGATCATTCCGTCTTTAGTCACCTTCTGTGACATGCATGGATGCAGGGAACATGTGGGAAGTATTCTTGCTTCCCTATTAGGTTTAGACAGTCCAGAGATACAGGGTAGTTGAAGTGTTAATTTGAATGGGAAAAATGTGGAGGAAGTGGGTTTTATAGGCATTAGGAAAAATGTGGAGGAAGTGGGTTTTATAGATGCCTGATGGAAGCTTAGGTGGGTCATATAGTGGGTGAAGGGACAGAGGTTCTAGGAGCACTGGAGAATATGTGGAAAGACAGGTCACTATCTGGGAGGGTGAAAATAGGTATGATGGAAGATATAGAAGTCCCAGTGATGTTGTGTGGATGTGAGGCATGAGCTATAGATGAGAATGCACAGAGGAGGGTGAGGGTCCATATGATTATTTGTTCTGTATAGGCAGGTGTTTTACACTCTTGGGTATAGTGCCCTGAACATTCTCTATCATAAATCTTTGAGTTTAATTAAGGTTTAGTCCCAATGTATGGATGTGAAGTATAGGCTACAGATGAGAATGTACAGAGAAGGGTGCATGTAATCACCTGTTGTAATTACCTATTTGTAATGTATGGGAAGGGAGTTTTACGTTTATGGGGCCCCATGTCTTGAACATTCTGTTATCTTACCTCTTTATAAATTTATTATTGTTGCCTGCATTACCCATGTCCTCAGTCATTGTTACATTTTTCCGCCACTCTTGTACTGCAAAAGTACTTTACAACTTTTTTTGCAAATTCCTTACTTAATTTCATGTTAATCCTCTGATTGCTGTATCCTTACATCTCTTGAAGAACTGATTACTGTCCATTTCATCGTTTGGTTTTAAAAACTTGAAGGTTTTGATCAAGTCACCCTTCACTGTTCTTTTTTCCAAGGTGGCATGTTTAAATCCTTTAGCTTATCCCTGTAACTTAGCTCTCTTAATTGTGGTACCATCTTTGTTGCCCTTCTTTGGACCTTCTCTATTAGTTCTCTGTATTTGTTTTGGTGTGGTGACCAAACTTGAGAAGCACATTTTGCTTTGTGTAAGATATGAACAGCTTGCTAAATATTTCGAAATACATATATTTGAAAACTATTCTGATAATTGACAGTTAGTGTCTTTAACTGTTCAACCTAATGTGACTCAGGAACAGGTTAGGGATGATGTCAGCTTTCAAGTCGTTCTCACCTGCTGTATCCTGAAACTTATTTCCTGCAAGATGATAATCATGTTGAGGCTTTCTTTCGCTCTGTCCCATCCATTATTACTTTACATTGCTTGGATGGAATTTCATGAAACTTGTATCAGACCAACTTTGGAGTGTTTAGGTATCCTTGTACCTTGATGCAGTCTTCTTTGCTTTTCTTTTTCCTCGTTACTTTTGCTTTATCTGCAAAGATATTTAGGTGAGAGTCCATACCCTTATGTTAGTCATTTACATTGATCAAGAAGAGTGAAAGTTCCAAGACAGACCGTTGTGGCACTCTGCTGGTCACTTCACCCCATTTGGAGAAGGATCTGACATATGTCCTCGTTCCCTTCCACTGAGAAAATCTTCTGTCCTTGATGGATTGTTCCCATTGTTCATGCCCCTGTTGATCCAGTGGTATTGTGTCAAATGATGCCTGACAGTCTAGATACAGTATAGCAGTCCTACTAGCTTTTTTTTCTCTTTCTAAAATAGAACTCATTCTCTCATAGAAATCTAAGTTTATTTTAAACATGATTCCCTTTCCTTAAAACTGTGTTGTTTGTTGCTTAGGTAATTTCTCCACTGTTGGGTCATTCATTTGCTTTCTAATTATTTTTTCTAGAGCCTTACAGACCATACTCATCAGTGAGACCAGCCTGTAGTTCATTGCCTGGTCCCAGTGTCCTTTCTTATGGATAGGCATGACATTTGCCCTTTTCCATTCTCTTGTCAGTCTGCTCCTTTCCAGTGACATCTTGAACAGTATTTTAAGAGGATTATGTATTGTATCTGCTCACATATGGTGAAATTTTTTCAAGATCATGAGCTTTTTATGGGTTAAAAAACATGAATGTTTTTTAAATTCTTCTCATTCCATCTCATTGGTGCTGCCACTACAGTGTCATGTGCTGGGAAAAAGTTTTGAGCTTGTTATTTACTTCCTTTATATCATCAACAATTATACCCTCTCTGAATCTCTTAGCTAGATTGTATGCTCTTTAACTGGCTCCTGATGAGTTTTCTCATGCCTTTTCCATAATGTTCTTTTCAGAATTTCTTTGTTCTTCCTTTCTTATCCTGGTATACTTGTTTCTTTCTCTTTTATACCTTTCAAATGCTGGCTAGCATCTGAATCTTCGTCACTGCACACCTCAATGCTCCTTTGCTTTATGATATCTTTTATCTAACCATTCTTTGTTCTTTCTAACTATTCCCTCTTTGTTTGAGTATAGAGGTACCCTTGTTCATACCCCTTCACTGTGACTTTCCTTAACCTATCACCTCAAAATCCTAGTTCCTGGCAACTGAATATTATTTTCCAATCTGTGTTAACAAAGAAAATGTTGATGTTTGCATGTTTTTCATGATAATATCTCTTTACATCATGTCTCATCTTGGCTCCTTCAATATCCTCTTTTACTATTTAGTTAAACTTGATCATTACATGATCACTTTTTCCATGTGGTGTATCGAATATGATCTCAATATCCATGCTTGTATATGTGAAAATAAGATGTCTGATTTTATCTGATGGTGTAATGGTCCCTCTTATCCTCATGTGCTTAGTGATATGCTGATATTTGTAATCCCCATTATCAGTACTTTACCATGACTATTAAGTGACTGTCTTACTGCTTCATGTACCATTGTGATTGTTCCTTTGTAGTTATAAGTTATATTTGTTTTGGATCATTGAAACTCCGTAGTTGATTATAAAATAACAACTCCACTATGCACTCTTTCCCAACAGTTACTCTTCCCCTTATGTGTTGGGTTGAGATTTAAGGCTCTTTTATTAAGTGGGCCAACCCCCTCCACCATTTGCCCTCTAGGAAGAGTAGGTGAGATTTTATTTCCACAGCGCCAGCAAAGCAAAATACTTTTTCCCACATATGATCCTTGATTTCAATCTTTTTCCCTTTAACTACTTTTCCATCAATATTCGTATACAAATTACATGCAGTTTGATTTTATCATCTTATAACATGTCTTCCCTCTTTGTTGGCTTTTCCAGTTTTTTGCCCTTTTGACTGTATTCTTTGCTTTTCTCCCTATATTCTGTTGGCTTATCATGTATGGTGATTTCTTTAATGAATGCACCTTGTTTTGAAGTTTTTTTGCCTGTCTAAGCACCTTTTGGCTATTTAATTCCAAATCATATGTAACCGTAACTGGTTTCCCCATCACCATAAGTATAATGACTAATTTTTTTTCCTTTCTTTTATCATCAAAATTGCATCTGGCTTCCACAAGTCTTTCAGTAAACATTTTTTTTTTCCTTTCTTCTCCATCTGGAATACGATCTTACATAAATAAGTAGTAACTTGTATCTATCAACCACCTGCTTTACTAATCTTTCTGATTTTGATTACGCTGTCAACTTCTGTATCTCAGACTTCCTCAAAAATTTCCCTTTTTGTTAACAAGTACTGGTCTTTCATGTGCACTTTACTAAACTTTTTATGAACAAGTCATAATTTTTTGTTTTCATTGCTTAGTATGCAATGGTGCATATTACTCTTTCTCCAGCTTCATTGAATTTCCTGTCAACCCTTGTTAGTATGTATGGTCCCAGGTAAATGTTCTGCTACAGAATCTTCATGCTCTTTATCTGCTTATTACCTGCCATAGCTGCTCCACCCTCCCCTTTATTGCCAACAGATTCATTATGTATTTCATTCCTTTCCTCAAACTGATCAGCTTTTAGGACATTTGAAAAGACCCATTTGACCTTATTTGCTTTTGCTTTTTCATGAATCTACCTTGTTTCCTGTAATTATGTACCTCTGGAATAACCTCCATAAACCTAAAAAAAAAGAAAAAAAAAAACCCATCCAAAGACTATTTCTGAGCTTATTAAATTTCTCTTTCATCTCATGACATATTTCATGGTCTGACTTGATCCATAGGCTTCTGAACTTCCATCTCAGGTAATGTTGATATCTGATCCTGTTTTTTAACGATTTTGAACAGTTTTGGAAATTAAATGTGTGAAGAGGTTGAGCGAGTAAGGAATGACAGGGTAAGAGAGAGGAGAGAGATGTGTGAATAAGAAGAGTATGGTTTAGAGAGCTGAATAGCATTTGCTGAAAGGATTTGGACATGATAGAGTGAATGAGAAAAGGTTGACAAAGAGTGGAGCGGAAGGGACGAGAAAGGATTAACCAATTGAAAATGTAATATCTTTGCTGCACTGCTCCTTGCTTGAAGAATATCCTTCTTAGGTGGAGGAGCCTAGACATGATTTGCTAATTTGAGGTGAAGCTTAACTAGACTTAGGTCTGAAGGCAGTACAACATCCATGCTTTTGTCCGTAGAGTTTCTTTTGATATATCCTAATGTCCTATTTGCTTTCTTGGCAGCCTTGTTTCAGTGTTGGAGAATTTTTTAGTTGTTGGAGACCCTGACTCAGATCCTTCATAAGTGCTCCCCCTTGTCTTGAAGCCCATGATTTTTTTTTTAGGTTGCCTACTTGCAGCATCTGACATATATTAATGCTAAATAGCATTAACCTTTTTTTGTTTTTACGATTTAGGTATTTTATCCAAATCCCCCTGTAACGTAGCCTATCTTCTTCAAGATCTTTGTGTCGTCTGCAAAATTAGACAGTTATTCAGCCCTTCATCAATGTCATTAACATAAATGGTGGAAAATATAGGCTCCAGGACAGACCCCCAGGGTATCTCACTCGTCATGGGTGACCATGGTTTTGATTCACCATCCATTATGACGCTATGCTTCCTGTTATGTAGCCAAGCTTCTATGCAGTTTCCTGTGCAAATCTGTAATCCCCAAGATGCTGACTTTAATCTTTGGCTTATCTTGGGAGACTTTGTAGAATGCTTTTTGTAGGTCCAGAAATGTGATATATATTCCTGTAGTCTTATCATGGGTATTGAATATTGTATTCTAAAATTTGAGGAGGTTTGTAAGGCACAATCTGTCCTTTATCTAAATTCATGCTATGTAATATTGCTGATGCTGCATTTTTCAGAGTAAGCTATGACAAAATCTGATCCCATTCACACTTTTCACCCTCTTTCATGTTCAGGCCCGTAGCACTTAAAATCTATTTCGCTCCATTCTTCCTTCTCCAGTTCGGTCTTCCCCTTCTACATTTCCCTTCCATTATTGACACATGAATATATATATATATCCTCTTTGTCTAGTCTTTCCTCTCACATTCTTTCCAACTAAACCATTTCAGCATGCCCTCTTCATCCCTCTAAACCAAACTCTTTTCATTACCACACCTCTCCTAAGCCTACTTACTCCACATGTTTTTGCAGGCATTTGATCTCCAACATACCTACTCTGCTCCAAACATTCTTGCCTATTGCTCATGCCTTGCATCCATACAACATTGTTGGGACTACTATATATTCAAGCATACCCATTTTTGCGCTCCCAGATAGTGCCCTCCTTTTTCCACATATTCCTTGATGTCCCTTGAACCTTTACACCATGCCCTCGTTCCCCACCTTGTGACTTACCTCTGCTGCCATTGTACCATTCACTGCCAAGTTCACTCCCAGATATCTAAGATATCCCACTTCCTCCAAGTTTTCTCCATTAAGACTCACATCCTGTAACTCTGGACAGCTAAACTTAGTAACCTTGCTTTTATTTACATTTACACTGGACTTCCTCATAGTTGGGAGGCAGCCAACAACTAGGGAGATACATTACCAGAACTACCTGCCTGGGTATCAGGTTAGCGATAGCTGCATAGTTAGCCAGCACTTCATTAGTCAAGTTGCATTCATCTGACCCAGGTAGCTGTTTTTTCTTTCTGCCTCACCTATATGTGAACTTCCGGCATTCTGTCCACAAACAAACAAAATCTCTCTCTCCTAGTCACACACAAGCTTGACTCTATCTATCTGTCTGTCTATGTCTCTGACACTTGTTCCAATTGGAACTCCCTCAAAGGGGTGACCGTGGCAGTAGAGTCACCATAGCAAGTGAACTCCAGTGTTGCTTCTTAACCTTTAGTGCCTCACCCTTAATAGGCCTCTGGCAGAGGGCAAGTCTAGTGCAGTGTTTTCTGAGGCTCCTACCTAATGTTCCTACTGACTACTTGTGCCTAATGCTGTAGCATAAATGTTCCTATTTTTTTTTTTTTTTTTCCGCTATTTCCAGTTGTTAGTATGAAGTGAGGGAAGGTCTAACTACTGGTGTTATTGTAGTTGTGATAAGATGTTTCTTTTTATTTGTTTGTCGCCAAGCCAACCTATCTACATGTTGATAGTGAAAGAAGTCGTTAATTGAAAAAAGTGTAATGACACTGTAAGAGGAAGATTGAAGATCAGACTGCTGATAGCATAGTTGGAAATAAGCTAGGAGATGGCAGTCAGATGATGTTTTGGATAAAATTGGATCCACCGACTTGGAATGCCGACTTGGACACAGCGACC
>JAUTXX010532858.1:0-10939 GCA_032273605.1 Panulirus laevicauda | reverse complement strand
TGACCACACACTATCCAGAGGAATGTCGACACGTTATCCCAAGGACTGTCCACACACTATCGCCAGGACTGTAAAACATTATCCCCAGGACTGTCCACACGCTATCCCCGGGACTGTCTACACGCTGTCTCCACGACTGTCTGCAAGCTATCCTCAGAACTGTGGAAACGCTATCCCCACGACTGTCCACACGCTATCCCCACGACTGTCCACACAATATCCCCAGGACTGTCCACTTACTATCCCCAGAACTGTCGACACGTTGTCCCCAGGATTGTCCACACACTATCCCCAGGACTGTCCAGATCCTATCACCAGGACTGTAGACACTCGCCGGGACTGTCGAAACGCGGTCCCCAGGACTGTCCATTTACTATCCCCATGACTGTCCACATGCTATCCCCAGGATTGTAGACATGCTATCGCCAGGAAGGTAAAACGCGATCCCCAGGACTGTCCATTTACTATCCCCATGACTGTCCACATGCTATCCCTTGGACTGTAGACATGCTATCGCCAGGAAGGTTAAACTCGATCCCCAGGACTGTCCACACGCTATCCCCAGAACTGACCACACACTATCTTCTGAACAATAGACACGCTATCCCAAGGACTTTCTACACACTACCCCAAGAACTGTCCACACGTTATCCCCAGGACTGTCCACACGTTATCACCAGGACTGTCGAAAAGCTATCCCCAGGACTGTCGAAAAGCTATCCCCAGGACTGTCGACACACTATCATCAGAACTCTCCACTCATTATCCCCAGGACTGTCCACACGCTATCTCCACAACTGTCGAGACGCTATCCCAAGGAATGTACATACGCTATCCCCAGGACTGCACACACACTATTACCAGGACTGTCGACACACTACCCTCAGAAATGTCGATATGCTATCGGTAGGACTGTCCAGAAACTATCCCCAGGAGTGTCGACACGCTATACCCAGGACTGGCCACACACTATCCCTATGAATGTGCACACGCTATCCTCAGGACTGGCGTAACGCTATCCCTAGGACTGTCCACACGCTATCCCAAGGACTGTCCACATACTATCCTTTGGAATGTCGACACATTATCCCATGGCCCTCGAAATCCTATTCTTAAGACTATCTACACACTAACCTCAGGATTGTCAACACGATATCTCTAGGACTGTACGCACTCTATCCCCAGGACTGTTTACACACTATCCCCAAGACTGTGGAAAAGCTATGCCCAGGACTGTCGATAAGCTATTCCCAGGACTGTCGACACACTATCCCCAGGACTGTAGACACGCTATCCCCAGGACTGTCTACACAATCCTCAGAACTGTCGACAAACTATCCCCAGGACTATCCACACACTATCCCCAGGACTGTCGACACGCTATCCCTAGGACTGTCTACACAATCCTCAGAACTGTCGACACACTATCCCCAGGACTATCCACACACTATCCCCAGGACTGTCCACACGCTATCCAAAGGACTGTCGAAACGCTATCCCCAGGACTGTCCACACGTTAGCCTCAGGAATGACTACACACTATCCCGAGATTGTAGGCATAGTGTCGCAAGGACTGTCCACAAACTATCTCCAGGACTATCAACACGGTATCCCTAGGACTGTCTACACACCATCCCCAAAACTGTCGACGCACTATCCCCAGGGCTATCGACACTCTATACCCAAGACTGTCGGCAAGCTATCCCCAGGACTGTCGAAACGCTATCCCCAGAACAATCCACACGCTGACTCCAGGACTGACCACACACTATCCAGAGGAATGTCGACACGTTATCCCAAGGACTGTCCACACACTATCGCCAGGACTGTAAAACGTTATCCCCAGGACTGTCCACACGCTATCCCAAGGACTGTCTACACACTGTCTCCACGACTGTCTGCAAGCTATCCACGGGACTGTCGAAACGCTATCCCCACGACTGTCCACACGCTAACCCCAGGACTGTCTACACAATATTCCCGGGACATTCCACTTACTATCCCCAGGACTGTCGACACGTTATCTCCAGTACTGTCCACATACTATCCCCAGGGCTGTTCAGATCCTATCACCAGGACTGTAGACACTTTCGCCGGGACTGTCGAAACGTGATCCCCAGGACTGTCCGCCAGTTATCCCCACTGACTTTCCACAAGCTATCACCAGAACTGTAGACACGCTTTCGCCAGGCCTGTCGAAACGCGATCCCCAGGACAGTCCACACGCTATCCCCAGGACTGTCCATATACTATCCCCATGACTGTCGACATACTCTCCCGAGGACTCTCCACACACTAGCCCCAGGACTGTCCACATGCTATCCCCGGGACTGTAGACACTCTCTCGACAGGAAGGTTAAACGCAACCCCCAGAACTGTCCACATGCTATCCCAAGACAGTCCAAACGTTATCCCCAGTTCTGAATACACACTATCTTCTGAACAGTAGACACGCTATCCCAAGGACTTTCCACACACTATCCCCAGGACTATCAACACGTTATCCCCAGGACTGTCCACGCGCTATCTCCAGGACTGTCGAAAAGCTATCCCCAGGACTGTCCACACGCTTTTATGAGGACTGTCGACACACTATCATCAGGACTCCCCACTCATTATCCCCAGGACTGTCCACACGTTATCTCCACAACTGTCGAGACGCTATCCCTAGGAATGTACATACGCTATCCCCAGGACTGTCCACACGCTATTACCAGGAATGTCCACACACTATCCTCAGTATTGTCGATATGCTATCGCCAGGACTGTCCACAAACTATCCCCAGGAGTGTCGACACGCTATCCTCAGGACTGGCGTAACGCTATGGCCAAAGACTGTACACATGCTATCTCCAGGACTGTCCACACACTATCCTTTGGAATGTCGACACACTATCCCAGGACTCTCGAAATCCTATTCCCAGGACTGTCCACACACTATCCTAAGGATTGTCCACACGCTATTCCTAGAACTGTACACACTCTATCCCCAGAACTGTCCAAACACTATCCCCAAGACTGTCGAAAAGTTATGCCCAAGACTGTCGAAAAGCTATCTCCAGGATTGTCGACACACTATCCCCAGGATTGTCCAGGCACTATCCCCAGGACTGTCGACACGCTATCCCCAGGATTGTCTACACACTATCACCAGAAATGTCGACAAACTATCCCAGGAGTATCCACACACTATCCCCAGGACTGTCCACAAGCTATCCCAAGGACTGTCGAAACGCTATCCCCAGGATGTCCGTCCGCACGTTAACCTCAGGACTGACAACACACTATCCCGAGGAATTTCGACATGGTATCGCAAGGACTGTCCACACGCTATCCACAGGACTGTCAATACGCTATCCCTAGGTCTGTCTACACACTATACCCAAGACTGTCGGCACGCTATCCCCAGGATTGTCGAAACGCTATCCCTAGGACTATCCACACGTTGACTCCAGGGCTGAACACTCACTATCTAGAGGAATGTCGACACGGTATCCCAAGGATTGTCCATACACTATCCCCAGGACTGTACAAACGTCATCCGCGGGACTGACCACACGATATCCTCAGGACTGTCCACATGCTATCCCCAGGACTGTCTACACGCTTTCACCAGGACTGTCGAAACGCTATGCCCACGACTGTCCACGCGCTATCCCTAAGACTGTTCACACACCATCCCCAGGGCTGTCCACACGCTATCCCCAGGACTGTAGACACGCTTTCGCCAGGACTGTCGAAACGCGATACCAAGGACTGTCCAAACGCTATCCCCAGGACTGTCCACCAGTTATTCCCATGACTGTCCATCAGCTATCACCAGGACTGTAGACACGCTTTTGCCAGGACTGTCGAAACGCGATACCCAGGACTGCCCAAACGCTATCCCCAGGACTGTCCATATACTATCCCCAGGACTGTCGACACGCTCTGGCAAGAATTGTCCACACGCTATCCCCAACTCTGTTCACATGCTATCCCCAGAACTGTAGACACGCTTTCGCCAGCAAGGTCGAAACACGATCCCCAGGACTGTCCACACGCTATCACTAAGACAGTCAACACGCTATGCCCAAGACTGTCGACACGCAATTCCCAGGACTGTCCACACACTAATACAGGACTTTCCACAAACTATCCTCAGGACTTTCGACATGCTATCGCCAAGACTGTCCACAAACTATCGCCAGCACTGTCGACACGCTATCCCAAGGACTGTCTACACACTATCCCCATGACTGTCCACACACTATCCCCAAGACAGTCCACACGCTATCTCCAGGACTGACGCAACGCTATCCCCAGGAATGTCCATACGCTTCCCCAGGACTGTCCACACACTATCCCTATGATAGGATCTCGCCAGCACTGTCCGCACGCTATCTCCAGGACTGTCGACACACTATTCCCAGGACTGTCCACATGCTATCCCCGGGACTGTCGAGACGCTATCCCCAGGACTGTCCACACGCTATTAAGAGGACTATCCACACACTATCCTCAGGACTGTCAACCTGCTATCGCCAGAACTGTCTGCAAACTATCCTCAGCAATGTCGACACGTTATCCCCAGGACTGTCCACACACTAACCCAGGACTGTCCACACACTATCTCCAAGACTGTCGACACCCTATTCCCAGGACTGCCCACACACTATCTCCAGGAATGTCGAGACGCTATCCCCAGGACTGTCTACACGCTATTCCCAGGACTGTCCACACGCTATTAACAGGACTATCCACACACTATCCTCAGGATTGTCGACACGCTATCTCTAGGGCTGACGTAAAGCTATCCCCAGGAATGTCCACACGCTTTCCCCAGGATTGTCCGCACTCTATCCCTAGGACTGTCCACACTCTATCCACAGGACTGTCGACACCTTATTCCCAGGACTGTCCACACACTATTCCCAGGACCATCCACACAATATCACCAGGACTGTACGCACCCTATCCCCAGGGCTGTCCACACAGTATCCCCAGAACTGTCCACAAGCTATGCCCAGGATTGTCGTAAAGCTATCCCCAGGATTCTCCACACGCTATCCCTAAGGCTATCAACACACTATCCTCAGGACTGTCGACAGGCTATCCCCAGGTCTGTCTACACACTATCCCCCGGACTGTCGACACGCTATCCACAGGACTGTCAAAACGCTATACCCAGAACTATCCACACGCTATCCACAGGACTGTCAAATGCTATCCCCAGAACTGACCCCACGCTATATCCAGGACTTTCCACAAACTATCTCCAGGACTGTTCACAAGCTATCCCCAGTACTGTCGAAACGCTATCCCCAGGACTGTCCAAACACTATCCCCAGGACTGTCCACACGCTATCTCCAGGACTGTCGACACACTATCTTCAAAACTGTCGTACCCCTATCCCCAGGACTGTCCACAAGCTATCCCCAGGACTGTCAACACAATATCCCCATTACTATCCACACACTATCCCTAGGACTGTCGACACGCTATCCCCAGTAATGTCGACACCGTATTCCCAGGACTGTCCACATTCTACCCCCAGAACTGTCCTCACACTATCCCCAGGCCAGTCGACAGGCTATCCCCAGAACTGTCGACACACTATCCCCAGGACTGTCGACACACTATCCCCAGGACTCTGCACACGGTATTCCCAGGACTGTCGAAACGTTTTCCCTAGGACTGTCCACACGCTATCCACAAGACTGTAAAAAACTATCCCCACGTTTGTCTACATGCTACTCCGAGGACTGTCCATGCACTTTCCCCAGAACTGTTCACACGCTATCCCCTTGACTGTCCATACATTATCCCCAGGACTGTCGACAGCTATCCCCAGGACTGTCCACATGTTATCCCAAGGACTGTTCATACACTACCCCAAGGACTGACGACACGCTATACTCAGGACTGTCGACACGCTATCCCTAGGACTGTTCATACACTATCCCCAGGACTGTCTACACACTATCCCCAGGGCTGTCCACACGTTATCCCCAATACTGTCAAAACGCTATCCCAAGGATTCCCCATATGCTAAACCCAGGACTGTCCACACACTATCCTCAGGACTTTTGACACGCTATCCCCAGGGTTGTCCACATATTATCCCATGACTGTCCATCACACTATCGCTAAGACTGTCCACACGCTATCACCAAGACTTTCCACACGCTATCCCCAAGACTGTTCAAATGGTATCCCCAGGACTGTCCACACACTATCACTAGGACTGTCCACATACTATCCCCAGGACTCTCCAAAAGCTATCCCCAGGACTGTTCACACGCTCTCGCCAGGACTGTCCAAAAGCTATCCCCAGGACAGTGAACACGCTCTCGCCAGGACTGTGAACACGCTATCCCCAGGGCTGTCGGCACGCTATCCCCAGAGCTGTCGACACGCTATCCCTAGGACTGTCCACACGGTATCCCCAGGGCTGTCGACACGCTATCCCTAAGACTGTCCATACTGTATCCCCAGGACTGTCGAAACGCTATCCTAAGAACTGTCTACACGCTATCCCCAGTACTGTCTACACGCTATCTCCAGGACTCTTGACACACTATCACCATGACTGAACACACACTATGCCCATGACTGTCCACACACTATCCCCAGGACTGTCGACATATCATCCCCAGGAGTGTGCAAACGCTACTCACAGGACTGTCAAAACGCTATCCCCAGGACTGTCAACACGCTATCCCCAGGAAGGTCGAAACGCTATCCCCAGGATTGTCCAAACACTATTCCAAGTGCTGTCAACATGATATCCCCAGGAGTGTCCACACACTATCCCCAGGACTGTCCACACGCTATCCCCAGGGCTGTCCACACGCTATCCCCAGGACTGTCGACACACTATCCCAGGACTATCCACAAGCTATCCCCAGGACTGTCGACACGCTATCCACAAGACTGTCCTCACGGTATCCCCAGGGCTGTCGAAACCCTATCCCAAGACTAAGCACACGCTATCCACAGGACTGTCGACAAACTATCCCCAGGACTGTCCATGCACTATCCCCAGGACTGTTCACAAGCTATCCCCAGAACTGTCCACACACTATCCCCAGGACTGTCGACGCGCTATCCAGAGGACTGTTCATACATTATCCCCAGAACTGTCGACACGCTTTCCCTAGGACTGTCCATATGTTATCCCCAGGAGTGTTCACATGCTATCCCCAAGACTGTCGACACACTATCCCCAGGACTGTCTACACACTATCCCCAGGGCTGTCCACACGCTATCCCCAGTACTGTCAAAACGCTATCCCAAGGATTCCCCATATGCTATACCCAGGACTGTCCACACACAATCCTCAGGACTTTCGACACGCTATCCCCAGGATTGTCCACATATTATCCCCAGGACTGTCCACCACACTATCGCCAAGACTGTCCACACGCTATCCCCAGGACTGTCCAAATGCTATTCCCAGGACTGTCCACACACTATCACCAGGACTGTCCACATACTATCCCCAGGAGAGTCCAAAAGCTATCCTCACGACTGTTCACACACTCTCGCCAGGACTGTGAACACGCTGTCCCCAGGGCTGTCGACACGCTATCCCCAGGACTGTCCACACGGTATCCCCAGGACTGTCGAAACGCTATCCCAAGAACTGTCCACACGCTACCCCCAATACTGTCGACATGCTATCTCCAGGACTGTCGACACGCTATCCCCATGACTGAACACACACTATGCTCAGGACTGTCCACACACTATCCCCAGGACTGTCGACATATTATCCCCAGGACTGTGCAAACGCTACTCCCAGGACTGTCGAAAAGCTATCCCCAGGACTGTCCACACGCTATCCCCAGTACTGTCGACATGATATCCCCAGGAATGACCACACACTATCCCCAGGACTGTCCACATGTTATCCCCAGGGCTGTCCACACGCTATCCCCAGGACTGTCAAAACGCTATCCCAAGGATTGCCCATATGTTATCCCTAGGACTGTCTACACACTGTCCCCAGGAATTTCGACACGCTATCCCCAGGATTCCACATAGTATCATCAGGATTGTTCATCATACTATCGCCAGGACTGTCCACACGCTATCCCCAAGACTGTCCACACCCTATCCCCAGGACTGTCCAAATGCTATCCCAAGGACTGTCTACACACTATCACCAGGACTGTCCACATACTATCCCCAGGGCTGTTCCCACGCTTTCGCCAGGATCGTGAACATGCTATCCTCAGGGCTGTCGACACGCTACCCCCAGAACTGTCCACACGGTATCCCCAGGACTGTCGAAACGCTATCACAAAAACTGTCCACACGCTATCTCCAGTACTGTCGACACACTATCCCCATGAGTGAACACACGCTATGCCTAGGACTGTCGACATACTATCCCTAGGACTGTGCAAACGCTTTCCCCAAGACTGCCGAAAAGCTATCCCCAGGACTGTCTACACGCTATCGCAAGGAAGGTCGACACGCTATCTCCTGGACTGTCGACACAGTATCGCCACTGTCCACACACTATGCCCAGGACTGTCCACACGCTATATCGAGGACTGTCTACACACTATCCCCAGGACTGTAAATATGCTATCCCCAGGACTGTAAACATGCTATCCCCAGGAATGTCGAAACGTTATCCCCAGGACTGTCAACACGCTATTCCCAGGTCTGTCCACACGCTATTAACAGGAAAGTCCATACACTATCCTCAGGACTGTCAACATACTATCGCCAGGACTTTCCACAAGCTACCCCCAGCAATGTCGACACGCTATCCCCAGGACTGTCGACACACTCTCTGCAAGACTGTCCACACGCTATCCCCAGGACTGTCCAAACACTATCCCCAAGACTGTCCACTCGCTAACCCTAGGACTGTCGACACTTTATTCCCAGGACTGTCCACGCACTATCCCCAGGACTTTCCACACACGACCACCAGGACTGTACACACCTTATCCCCAGGACTGTCTATACACTATCCCCAGGACTGTCCAAAAGCAATGCCCAAGACTGTCCAAAAGCAATGCCCAGGATTGTCGAAAAGTTATCCCCAGGACTGTCTACACGCTATCCGGAGGACTGTCCCCACACTATCCCCAGGATATTCGATACGCTATCCCAAGGACTGTCTACACACTATCTTCAGGACTGTCGACACGCTATCCCGACGACAGTCCACACATTATTCCCAGGACTGTCCAAACGCTATTCACAAGACTGTCAAAACGCTACCCAGGACTGTCCAGATACTAACCACAGGATTGACCACACACTATCCCGATGACTGTCGACACGCTATCCTATGGACTGTCCACACACTATCCCCAGGACTGTACACACGTTATCCCCAGGACTTTTACACACTATCCCCAGGACTGTCCATATGCTATCCCCAGGACTGTCCATAGCCTTTGCCAAGACAGTCGAAACGCTATCCCCTGGAGTATCCACAAGCTATCCCTAGGACTGTTCACACGCTATCACTCGGACTGTTCATACGCTATCCCGAGGACTGTCCACAGACTATCCCTAGTAATGTCGACATGCTATCCCCAGGAATGTCCACACACTATCCACAAGACTGTCGACACCGTATTCCCAGGACTGTCCAAACACTATCCCTAGGACTATCCAAATACTATCCTAGGGCTGTCCAAACCTTATCCCCAGGACTGTCCACAGACTATCCCTAGTACTGTCGACATGCTATCCCCAGGAATGTCCACACACTATCCACAAGACTGTCGACACCCTATTTCCAGGACTGTCTAAACACTATACCCAGGACTATCCAAATACTATCATAGGGCTGTCCAAATCTTATCCCCAGGACTGTCCACAGACTATCCCTAGTATTGTCGACATGCTATCCCCAGGAATGTCCACACACTATCCACAAGACTGTCGACACCCTATTCCCAGGACTGTCCAAACACTATCTCCAGGACTATCCAAATACTATCAAAGGGCTGTCCATACCTTATCCCCAGGACCGTCCACAGACTATCCCTAGTACTGTCGACATGCTATACCCAGGAATGTCCACACACTATCCACAAGACTGTCGACACCCTATTCCCAGGACTGTCCAAACACTATCCCCAGGACTATCCAAATGCTATCCAAGGGCTGTCCAAACCTTATCCCCAAGACTGTCGACATCGTATCCCCAGGACTGTCCGCACGTTATCTCTAGGGCTGTATGACATGCTATACCCAGGACTGTCAACAAACTATTCCCAGAACTGTCCACATGCTATCCCCAGGACTGGCGTAACGCTGTCTCCAGGACTGTCCAAAAGCTATCATCAGGACTGTCGACACGATATCCAAAGAAAAGTCCACACGCTATCCCCAGGAATGTCCACACGCTATCCCCCGGACTGTCTATACGATTTCCCCAGTACTGTCGAAACGTTATCCCTGTACTGTTTAACACGCTATCCCCAGGACTGTTCACACGCTATCCCCAGTACTGTCAGATTACTATCCCAAGGACTGTCCACATGCTCTCCCCAGGACTGTGTAAACGATATCCCTTGGCCTGTTTTGTAAGGTTGAGTTGACAGGAAGGAAATCAGGTCTTCTTCGTGGGTGGTACTCAGTGAAGATCGGGCGGCCTTTGTAGATTTATTACAAAAAAACGTGTACGTACATCTGTAGTACTCTGGGCTAAAGTCTTATGACACACTACGACACACCCTAGTGAACAGTGTGACGATGCTGGCCAGTGTGTCCCTCGGGTCATACTGACAGGGGTTATATGGGAGTCCGTCAACACCCATTCAACAATGTGTTCAAATAACAGATCAGCTCCTACATGTTCAAACATCCTGATTAACAGTAGCCCGTGGGAACAGTGATCCCGTGGGAACATGGGTTTAAGTAAAATGATAATGTCAAATAGCTAATGAAAAATTAATGGTAGTGTGCGTGAGTCTTAC
>JAUTXX010532836.1:0-10940 GCA_032273605.1 Panulirus laevicauda | reverse complement strand
TAGACACATATATATATATATATATATATATATATATATATATATATATATATAAAGGCAATTTTTTCCCAAGTGTGAGATGTAAAATTTTGGAATAAATGTAAGCTTTCATTTGAATTAAACCGTCCTCAGTCCTTAATCCAGTGATTTTGCAAGCTATTACCTCCCTGTTGTAGTTTTTTTGCGCGAAGTTGAAAAATAATGAATATAATGGGTGAATTACCTTGTCTTTCACGGACGATGAACTGGAAAACCAGGACGACATGGTGATGGAAGTGGTAACGGTTGTCTGCATAAGGATCGAAGCTTATATAAGGAAAAATGATGAGGTCTGGGGGAATGGAGGTTTTGGTGAGGCAGGGATGTGGTATATCCTCATGGATGGTTAAAACCTATATACTAAATGGAACAAAGTTGGAATTTTAGACTCAAGTTAGAATGATAAAGCTGGGAAGGAGTAGAATCTCGGCATGTTTTTGTATAAAGACAATGATGTTTTGACATGACTGAGCGGGACGTCTAGATCCTGGAATATTAACGACAAATTCGTTGAGAAGAAAAATCTGACTGTTACCATAAAGTTTAAATCGGCGAGATGGAAAGGAAGGGAACGTGGGATGTAAAAGGCTACAGCTACGGACTTTGTGGGTCGGCGGTGTATTCGACAGGAGGGGAATAAGATATGCAAAGAGAGGGAAGGTAGAAGGAGATTCTGCTTGCGATACAGGTGTTGGATAGCTAGGAATGACGCACTCGTCCCTGATCAGCAAACATACCTGTAGCGTCTACTGGTGAAGTGAACACTGTACTAAGGTACTGCCAATGTCTGTGTTGCCCTACCCAGGACCTGGCTATCCAGACGGAGCCGCCGCCTAGCACCACCTTTTCCGTCAACGTTGGCCTCTGCAACATCTACCACGCGTACAAGGAGGACTACAGCAAAGTACTTGAACGAGAGCACGAAGCAGAAAGAGAAAAGGAGAGGGAGCGGGAAAGGGAAAGAGGACCACCTAAACCTAAACAAGTAAGGGCAATGAATTAGTTTGTAAGCAGTCGAGCCTATATATGAAGATCTGTCCTCATGTCCAGCACCCATGGAGTTTTAAGGGTGTTAATAACTAAGTAGTTTTTTTTATGGGATTCTGTAGTGGCAAATTTATCACTGCGTCGCTGATTGGTAGGGAATTTGATTTACAATTTCCAGGTTATTAAGCGTACAGTCAGTTAGATTTATCAGATGATGTATGTTCTGTATTTCATTGACTGGGTTGCTGTTCCTCATGGAGGACAATCATATTTCAGGAAACGTATTAATACTACTTGCCAGGCGAAAGTTATACTTTAGGGGATTTTTTTTTTTTATAAGAATAATTGTCATTCAGTAAATTCAAGTTACACAGTGACAGCATTATGAGAATTTTTTTATCTCGAGCATATCCATCAGTGAACAACGGTTTTTCGTGGTAGATTCTGAACCTGCATGTGACGCACAGTTGTCTGAAGTATGTGTGGTGAAGACGTACAACAATAATTTCTCCCTCTAATTTACCTCTGGATTTTAGCCGTTGATGTAACACTTCCTCCTCAAGGTGCTGGACCCAATTGTGTTGCCACCGCCTCAGCTTCAGGAGAAGTTTGGTGTTGCAGCTCTTAACCTGCCTGGACTCAGCCTGTCTGCCCGCGTTGTTGAGAGGATGGTCAGCCAGAATATTTACGATGACATCTCACAAGGTAAGGGGCATGCATACACTGGGACTGGAAAAAGGTAATGACGTTAAAAAGTGAACAGGTTAAGATTTTCTTTCCAGTTTAGTGTCATCTTATTTATTCATCATCACCCCCTCTTTGATTTACTTCACACCCATTGTTTGTACTACATGTTGCTAGATTAAACTGCTTGTAATCTCAAAAGCGTGCTTACATATGTGGTCTTAAAATCATTGTACACCTCTGACAGGTGAATTATAGAGGCCATACATGAGACTAGTTTTTGTTGTTCATATGCTTTCTCTGTTGATGTCAGTGTACATGGTGTATTATTTCTTACAGAAATACATTTTCACTATAATGCACCTTGTCCATTCCCAGCATTTCATATCCTCTACAGAACACAGTGTGAAGTATTTGAAAGTTGGATATAGGAATTATCTGTGAATAATGTGGAAATTCAACATCCCAATCACATGCGGCTGAAACTGTCGTACTGGAAATTGACAAGACTAAGCCGCCTGTTCACAGCCTTCTTTCTTTGTGGATGTATACAGATATTATTGATAATAATAATCACAACCGTAATATTCATGCCTTTATTCTAGAATAATTTCCATACATAAGCAACTGACAAAAACAGGATATCTTTACTTGTAACAAGCTATTACCTGTCACACAAGCAGAGGCCATGAGCTTTGATGGCGACAGGATTATCTGATTCAGACTTTAGGTATGGAGAATCCCGGAGTTTTAAGGGTGACAGGAGTCTCTGGTTCAGACTTCAGGTACTGGGAGGATGGGAGTGATGAGTTCCGGCCTCTGGAAGGGTCGCTGCTGCCGCTCTGGAAATTCCACCATGACAAGTCTCGCTCTCTCATTGTCGCTGATGTCTGTTGGAGCCCCATCTACCCCGATCTCTTTGCTGCTGCCTACAGCGCAGGTCAGTTGGCAGAAGATGAATGGTGACGCTAAGCAGTATGGATCTGGCTGATGTACACTGCTAATATATGATTTTTCATGTACGACACAGGATCATGTTAAAACTTGTAATTTGGGCGTATCGACGGCTAGGATCAAGGCCATCACCGTGAAGCAAAAAACGATTGAAAAAAACTACTTTCTAAACGTGATCAAGAACAGTTCTGTTATGAACTGGTTGGTGTTGTCTTTAAGCCCTAGGGCTATCAGTAATCAGGATTATCTGGGCTTCGTCTGTTATGAATTGGTTGGTATTGTCTTTAAGCTGTAGGGCTATCAGTTAACAGGGTTATCAAGGGCGTTAACGTCGAATGACATCCGCTAAACCAAAAAAATTAATTTCTTTCTATGACCACACACATTCACTCTGCATATGGTCCATGTTATGAATGAACAAATCTTTTTTACTGTACCTAAACATGATTTCAGTTTCTTCATCTAGTTGCAATTACGTAACCATCTCCGAAAAGCCCTCATTATCAAGAAACTGCAAAAGTAAAACATATACGCGAGTTATTATAAAGAACAGATGTTCATATGTCTACACTGGTAACGAGTATTTTGGAGAACCCTTGCATACATGCGTAATGTTAAAATGATTTAGATGGTAGCCGTACTGATAACTGTAGAATACTTAGGCGATCCTTTTGTCTTGATTACATTCCTTTGATTTAAGGTAGACTGATATGAATTGGTCATGAAACGAGATCTAAAATCGTCCATCCTGCAGGAGACATCGGCGGAGCGGAGGGACCCGGGATGCTGTGCCTCTACACCCTAAAGAACCCTGCCACGCCTGAGAGAGTCTTCCACACACCCTGTGGTGTCCTCTGTCTCCACTTCCACCCTCAGGTACCATAAACAGACTAGAAAGACTGGACACAAACTTCACATCGTCATATTGACTTACATCTCATATCAGTGTTTCCTTCTCGTTACAGCGAGCCACTTTTGTATTTCTAGTGAGATATGTTCCCGTATTACATACTTGAGGTCTGTCTTATTGTATATAATACAAAAATGCCTTGTAACATTGACAGATGATCAAACCCACATTGGAGAAATAAAAGAATTTTGTTTAGCTCTAGGACAGAAATACAAAGCAACCCAGAATTCTTAATTTCTCAATTGTGGGTCATATCTTCAGGTTGCTTAGGTTTTAATGTTGCCTTGAGAACAGAAACATACCAACTTTAATCACAGAATCAAAAATGCAATAATGCGGTCTGTTCGATAAATAACAAGAATTCAGTAATGCCATAGATACGAGTAAATTTTCAAGGAATCTGAATTCTATAAGAATTTCAACAAAAGGCCCTTAGTATATCATTACAAATTATTTTCCGTTAAAATCAGGAGTTTAAAGGAGTAACTGAAGAAGCAGCAGGATTTTGGTTTCTTTATAGAACTAATGTGATGGTGTAGGGAAGAAATATTCATGTTTAATGATAGTACAGTAGCAAGATATTGCTAGTATAGTATTGCTATAGTCTGAGAATTTGGTTGCCATGGTGATGTAGTAATGACTGGTATAGGGAACAGTAGTTGCATTAGTATCATAATGCTAAATGGTTGGTATAGCAGTGTTACGGTTTTAGTCTACTGGTGTGATAATGTGGTGGTGATGCTGGGTGGTATTGTGGTATTGGTAGCAAGAGATGAGCGTGGTAGTCGCAACACACACGAATGAGATACACTGACAATGTCCTCTGTATTACAAGCAAATTCTGCCTTGCACTTTTCCAGTAGCAGCAATATGATGGAGTATAATACCAACAGCATGGCAGTATGGTGGTAGCAGGATGGAGTGATGGCACGGTGGTGATGTATGATGTTCGCTCCTCCACCTCACCAACAATCATCTTACCCATCACCACGACCGGGAAACACCTCCTCCCAGTCACTCAGGTGGTGTATAGAGAAAACATTTTTATTTCACGACAGACAATATGTATCCTTTGAAAAATAGCTTTCTATCGCACCTACTACAAGAGGTTTGGCAATCCTGGAAATGTGTAAATGTGTATAAAGATGTAAGAATCTTGGAATCGGAGTGTTCATTTATGGCAGCAGCATCACATGCTTTCACCCAACCGCATCAGTCATGCGCGATTATCAGATTTCAAAGCAGATAATTGATCTTCCTTTCGGCTCCAGTTTCAGATCCGCTGATAAGCCAATGACATTATTCCCATGAGTTTGTGTTGGTGGTGGTTTACCGTCACTTGGTATGAAGAGAATCTTCAGTATTCAAATACTGATATATATTCTTCAAAACTGAAAGTTGCGAGACAGTCGCACTGCCGTACAGCGGGATTCATTAGTTGGATTCCACAGGTACAGATGATCAAGATAAAAATGCCGAGATATATTTTTCTTCACTGATTTTCCTTCTGCTGACTGATTTTCCCTTTTCTTCTGCTATGACTGATTTTCCCCTTTCTTCTACTCTGATTGATATTCCCTTTCTATCACTGATTTTCCCTTTCTTCTGCGATCACTAATTTCCCATGTATTTCTTCTGCTATCTTTCAGGCACAGTCGTATGGTGTTATGTGTCATGTGTTGGATGCGATCCTTTACATCTCTTCCCTGTAAACCATTGTCGGGTGCCTTTTTCTGGATAATATTGATATCCTGATGACTGCGGAATTAATAACTGGTTTTTGGGCTGCGATAATTCCCATTTATTGCCAGGATGAGACTGATGAGTGCGATGGTGCTGTAGCCATAGCTTTTTTTTTTATTTCATTTAGGCAGGATTGTATCATCGGTGAATTTAATTTCATTTGATATTCTTGTTAACTATAATTCTACTGTCCTTTTTTTGTGTCCACACTTCCTCCTGCCTTTCCACTTGAATGGGTCTTGTACTTTTTTTGGTTATCCTATTTTGTATCTCGCCAGTATTTTGTATTTTGGCACGAACATGTTTCTTTTTTATGTAGAAGTAGATAGGGATTTAAAATTTGTTGCTCATTCTATACAACTGTTTTTCCCTCTACTTAGATGGTGTCTGTCTTAAAAGATTTTTTTCCTTTGATATTATTTTCTCAGATAGATAAACAGATAGGTACAGAAACAGACAGAGAGATATACTACAGCCAGCGCCACCACAGGTACGGTGGATCCGCACAGAACCAGGGGAGGACCTTAGCTTCTTCTCGGTGGCACTAGATGGCCGGCTGACACAGTGGTACGTCCACGCCTCCACCCTCTACCACACAGATATCCTGAACTTTAACATCGTCGACCAACTCACCACAAATTTGCCTGCCCACGACAAAGTGCATCTGGAAGGTTATCATCTGTTGCTTCATGTAAAATCTCTCCATTTTACACCTACAATTATGCAGATACGAAAATTTAAATAACCCTAAATACTATTTGTTGAAAATAAAGGAAAAAAAACCCACATCTACGTTTATGCATTCAGCATGATCTGTTTTGCACGGATATTACACACTTAACCATTCGAATAGCGAAATCGATAAAGATTATCCTGTTTTTTGCAGGTGTGGCAACGTGCATTGCCTTTAAACCAGACGACGAGACGGTTTTGTTGCTGGGAGTGGACACAGGTGTGGTGTTCCAGTGTTCTACAACCTCCACCACCCACTCACTCGTCCGCTACCCTGCCCACACTTCTCCGGTCAGGAGGGTTACTTGGAACACCCACTACCACAAGATCTTCCTCTCTTGCTCTGTTGACTGGACCATCAAAATTTGGCTCTTGCACAGACTGTAAGTTAAAGAAACAGAAGCTGTTTTGGTCTTTCCACTCGTTAGAGTTTAATGGAGAAAAATATAAAGGGGATTCTGCGACGGATTCTGCATACCAGAATTATCATGAACATTATTTGATAGTTTCACTGTGTAGCCTCAAGTCCATGCTACCGAGAACAACTGTTCGGTGACAGAATTAAAATCTGCATTGATTCTGTTTCCTAAATTATTGTATTCAAATAAATTAAGATTCTTAGGTTAATGCAAGTTGAACTCGAGGTCCTTGGTTAGGGCAAGACTTGCAGTGGTGGGGAGTGAGTGGCTTATCATCTCTGACTTGGGAGGAAATGTCTTTTATTCCAGCATTATAGGGTGTCCCTTATAATGCTGTACCCACTGAGGAAGGAACACGGTTATGTACAACTTGGTAGTGTAGGAGGAAGATGTCATTTGGGAGATGAATAGGTTACATGTTGACATCATCTTGTAAGGATGCACTTTGCCACTGAAGTTCCTTGGCCTCGGGCAGGGAAGTGTTACCTTATAACCTCTAATGCTCCAGTTCACTACTGATCGTATTGGCTCTGAATAGAGGGTAGGTCACCTGCTGACCTGAGAATGTTACAGGGGACTAGTGATCATCCTGGACATAAAAATCACAACATGACCCATTGATCTGCTGCTAATGTCTGCTAATCGAGCTAGAAGAAAGAGGTGAAACAGATAGCT
Organism: Panulirus laevicauda; assembly: GCA_032273605.1. Lineage (NCBI taxonomy): Eukaryota > Metazoa > Arthropoda > Malacostraca > Decapoda > Palinuridae > Panulirus > Panulirus laevicauda. The sequence goes on along the minus strand of JAUTXX010532836.1, from coordinate 3,797 downwards.
TGCTGATCTAGTTATGTTGTAGGTCACTGTAGCTGATACTGACTGGACTCAAGAGTTGCAACAGGTGACACGTCTTGACCCGGCTATGTTACAGGTCGCCGCTGATTGTGCTGGACCTCGGCGGGGCTGTTGCAGGGGTCATGTGGTCGCCGTACAGCAGCAGTGTGTTTGTGGCCGTCACAGATGAGGGACGTGTCTACGTATACGACTTGTTCTTACGCAAGTGTCGGCCGCTCTGTGTGCAGAGCCTGGTTCAGCGGCGGCGGGTGGCAGCTGCCTGCGTGGCCTTCAACCCCTTCCATCCCATCATCCTGGTGGGGGGTGAAAGGTGAGTCCTCTGCCCTCATCTTCGTTCCGGTGAGAAGCGATGGTCGTACTCGAGTCGGAATCATTCTGGTAGGGTCTGAGAAGCAGAGTTCCTCCCCATATCATCCTAAGGGCTGATCATCCAAAGGTCCGAGAAGCAACCCCCTCCTCACTTCCCGAGGCCCAAGAAACAAACGACTTAATAATGACGATAAACTGGTACCTTTCCCATACCATCCTAATGAGGGCGATGAGAACTGTCCTCTACCATTATTACTAATGGCATCACTAAAGTTGCTGGTCCATCTCATCCCAGAAGGAGAGAAAGTCAGCCCCTCCATTCATCATCCTGATGTGACACAAGAAACAAGTTCCATTACTCATAATTTTGAGAAAAAGGGGCACCCTTCCCCTCTTCATTATCATGGTGCCGGGAAAGGAACAGACTCATAAATATCATGGTCCTCCCTCTGTTTATCAACTTTGTGGCGACTCAGCCAATGTCTCGTAATGCAAATGGGAATAAGAGGTTTTGAACGCAATATAAAATGTAGACTGCATTGACTAGTCACCATTTTTGCGATTCAGCTGCTTAAATGAAATGTAACCAATATACTGATAGTTTTAACAATCCTTTATGCAGTTGATTACATCTCCAATAATTACGTTATAGTTCTGTTTGCAACATACTGCCTTTAACAAATATTTTTCATGTCAGCAACAACATCTACACTTCAGAAATAAACGTTACATTTGTCATCCCTCTGTAGTTTCACAGATACAAAGATTCACTTGACTGTATAACCCCATGGTTAATTCATGCTTTGCCTATGACTTTCAATACATCTAGTGCTTCGTTCCTATTCAGAATATTTATATTTAACACTTGCAATTTGTCATCGTGCAGAGGCCACCTAGTGGCCCTCAAGCTCTCCCCCAACCTCAGGAAACCTCACAAGGATGCCAAGGGCGCCGACGCACAGCAGCTGCAGGAGATAGAGCTGTGCAAGATGGAACGTCTCATAGCCACCACCAATAAAGGGTGAGTTGATTCTGATGGCATCGTTGCTCGACAATGACTGGACGGACTGGGGGAATCATCAGGTCATACGTCAAGAGAGTGACACCTTTGACATAAGATTGTCCCACCCCACAACACCTGCCTCCGAGACTGCCCTACTGTTACTTGCTTCCAACAATGAACACTACTGGTACAAAGAAAAAGTAGATAACGAGAACTGAATTTGAAAAAAAAATAAATGATATAAAAATCAAAGTAGTATGATTACCCAAAACAAGCCAAGACAAAATGATGCACGAGTCTGATCATGCACTGTTGTTGAAATTCTCGTGAACGTACATCTTTCAAAACTGATTTGCTTTATAACAAACATCCTTCCAAAGTAGTCTACATTTCCCTGTTATTGGGCTGCAGGAGACTTTAGGAAAGTCCTGGGGCGGGGTGGCGATGGGAGTGAATAAAGGCAGACAGTATGAATTATATACACGTGTATATATGTATATGTCTATGAGTATATATATGTATACGTTGAGATGTATAGGTATGTATATTTGCGTGTGTGGACGTGTATGTGGGTGAGTTGGGCCATTCTTTTGTCTGTTTCCTTGCGCTACCTCGATAATGCGGGAGACAGCGACAAAGTTAAATAAATAAATGAATATATGTAAATGTACATGTATGTGCATACATGTACGTATATGTGTGAGTGGATGTGTCTTTCTTCATCCATTTCCTGGCACTACCTTGCTTATGTGGAAAACAGTGATCAAGTATGGAAAAAAGAGTTAATTATGATGATTAGATGAGTTGAGAGGAACAAAGTAAATATCATATGATGATTTTTTTGACAAGTATAGAAAATGCCCAGGATTTTTGGTTGGATACAAAACACAGGCTGGACTTAAAACACTAAAAGAAATTGCATATTATAAAAGCATTTGGAAAGAGTCTTGAGGACATAGACAAGTTTTGGAACTCGCATTGAATTCAGAAATATATGTTTTGTAGGGCATTCTGGCATATGTAGTTAAAGTAACCCAGATCTGTTTGATATGCACTACTGAAGTAAAGTGTAAATATCAGCTGCATTTTAGCCTACATATGTTCAGAGACTATTTTTGTATTCAGCTTTATCATTAAATTGTAAATAATTGTATCATTCTAATTTCAGGAAGTGCACAAAAATGTGTTTCCTGGGCAGAAAGAAACAAGCAGCGGAAAGAGAAGATCAAAGAAAAGTCTTTGGAGAGAACTAGTGAGGATGGAACTAATCTGAAGAAAAAGAACAAAGGCATGAAAAGAGACGAGTCATCCCTAAAAGAGCTGTTTCCGGAGAAGTACAGAGATAGTCCTGGATTTGGAGAATTTCTGGAAGCTGATGAAAAGTGCATAAAGAATAATATCATGTCTACTTTAGTCAATGGTAGCAGTGAAGGTGATGGTGATGAAGATAAAGGTGTAGAAGAGGATGGAAATGATGGCAGAGAAAAGAAAACAGCTCTGAAAAAGGATGTCTCAGATTTAGATGTAACTATTTTGTGTGTCGTCAAGTTTTGGTTGGTTCTTTGAGGTTCTTGAGGTATTTTGTAAATACTTGGTTTAGTTCGTCACTTATAGTGATACACTGTTTCTCAAATTATTTCAAGATTTCATGTATTTTTATGAGTTCACTGTAAACTATATAGAGAGAAGTCCTTTAAGTCCTTATGAAGGTTCTATCAGAGTAGAAATGCACTATTTGCACAATGTAATGTCTCAGATGTCCCCATTCCCACCTATATCTTGATGATCTTTCTGTTCGACACATGTGTAACCTTTCTGAACATATTTTGATTAAGAAATGAAGCCAGAGACCTCATTTGACACCATACCTCTAGACCATTCCTCTTACATTGCTTTCAGTCTTAATCCCTATAAAAGTCCATTAAGTCCGTATGAAGGTTCTTTCAGAGTAGAAATGGACTAGTTGCACACTGTAATGTCTCAGATGTCCTCCCACTCCCACCCATATCTTGATCTTTCTGCTAGACACATGTGTAACCTTTCTGAACATAATTTGACTTAGTAATGAAGCCAGAGACCTCATGTGACACCATACCTCTAGACCATTACTCTTACATTGCTTTCAGTCTTAATCCTTATGGAAATATCTTTAATAATTAGCATTTGTTTTTCAGTATCTCAAAAGTCTTATGAAATCTCAGCCCAAAGACAGTGATGACTGCAAAACAGCAAAGAAAAAACCAAAGGTATGTATTGTCATTTACAGTTATTGCAAATGATATTACTATTGGTAAAAGTAAGTAAAATACTTCCCACGCATTCCTCATGTGTCGTAGGAGGCGACTAAAGGGGACAGGAGCGGGGGCTAAAAACCCTCCCCTCCTTGTATTTTAACTTTCTGAAAGGGGAAAGAGAAGAAGGAGTCACGCGGGGAGTGCTCATCCTCCTCGAAGGCTCAGATTGGGGT
>JAUTXX010532825.1:0-10940 GCA_032273605.1 Panulirus laevicauda | reverse complement strand
AGAGGCAGGACTAACGCGCAGTGCTCACCGCAGGAAAATCTAGGGTTACAAAGAGCGAGTCGTGTGAGGTACTACCAGAGTCCAGGACGTGTGGGCAGCGTATGGTCCGGCCGAGGTCGGACGGGAGGACCAGTCGCTCCCCAGGAGCTGCTGGCGGGATCCTACCAGGAGCTGCTGGCGGGGTCCTACCAGGAGCTGCCGGCGGGATCCTACCAGGAGCTGCTGGCGGGGTCCTACCAGGAGCTGCCGGCGGGATCCTACCAGGTTGGATCCTGTGTACAAAGTACATAATCACAATCCAGCTCGTCAGTTTTGCAAACAATACGTTAATCTAACCATTTCCTGAACATCGTTCATCATCCAGGAATTAGAAAAATAAGCAATTTCGTCATTCAGAAAATTATGATTTTCACATCAAATCGCTCAGTAATATATCACTGTCATGCCATTTGTATTCAGGCGTGGTTATCAGCTGGCAGCCCTGGTCACCAGGGGAGGAGTGATCCAGTAGTGTGTGTGTGTGTGTGTGTGTGTGTGTGTGTGTGTGTGTGTCTGATCACACAGTCCTATGAATATTTGTGTGGTCGTCATCGTCCAGTTTAAACAACCAAATGAAACATCTTAAACAGCTTTTTTCAGGTGTGTAAGAGCGACTCAGCGATACGTATTTACAGTTAACAGTATTTGCTTCAATGATGACCAGCCGACGCTACATAACCCTGCAAACAATTAAATCATATATCAGTGCTCTTAATTTTTATCTCGTATATCTAATTAATAATGGCTGCCAACCACACGCCAGTAAACCATTTATGTAAAACATAATAGTAATATTCTGAATATGACAGAGAACGTTGTAAAAGATGAATCTAATTAGGAGAGATTGTTTTTTTCCGTTGGTCATTCAACATCAGCAGGAACTATACACGAAATTTTAAGAAATTAACTTTCATGTTTGTGAAGGGTGATTACGCCACTATTTGTAGATATCTAAGTAAAGTGTGGAATAATGTTGATGTGTGTACGGTCTGGAGAGTAAGATGTTCACCTGGCATCTCAAGAGAAAATCACAGCCATGTGAAGGGTTCCTCCTTGCGCCAGTGGCGGCCTCGCGCGTCTGAGCCCTTGCACCCGTGCCCACACCCTCCCGTGCTGGACAATGACAACAAACCCTCGCCTGAATATAACTTTCCTGCAGCTCTCAGTGTTGCCGAGTTACAGCGACAAAAGCCTAAATATAATTCTCCAAAATCCAGTCCTGCCAAATACTGAAATCACAAACCTAACCACTGATCATGGAAGCGCTACATGATGATAACAGTTATCTCTGGACCTTCCCTACATGAGATATGGTTTACAAACAAATGTATTTAATACGTTTTCCATCCCTTTCCGTGAAGTCTGAAATGCAAATGCACTACATTGGCTCCGTAGCCGATCAACAAGCGAACATACGCGACAAATTCAACTTAAATTTCAGCCCCGAGCGGCGGCCAACAACACAGCTCCCATCACAGTCGCTGCCCCAGCCACATTGACCCACAAACGTATTACAAATTAACTTTCATCCAAGAAGTTTTATACAAGATTAACTTGTAATGTTAATATCACGTGTTGAGTTCCTTACGGTGAATATAGCAATGATTTTCAGTAAAATCTCAGTTATATTCCTGGATTCGAATTTCCTCCGGTAGAATTAATCTGTATTCTCTGCATCGTAACCGAGTCGAGGGCAACTGGTGTGAAGCTCCGAGACAAATGATTGAAGTCTAAATGCATTCCCCCCCGCGGCAAACGTCCATCTCCGTGAGGAGCAACATTACTAAACGCTCTAACACCACAACTCCAGCGCTGAGCCCCGTTATGAACCTAACTCTAGACCGCGTAATGCAACAGACAGACATCGACCCATGGTGATTAAAGGCGGATATATATATATATATATATATAGAGAGAGAGAGAGAGAGAGAGAGAGAGAGAAATATTCCGTTGGTGTGAGAAATGTGGACTCCGGCCAACGCAACGCACATTAATTCCCCTCTGCCTCTCGCCCGCCTCCACTCCCTCCCTGGCTTTCAACAAGGCTCGCAGTAGAGTGGTCGCAGTTCCGACGCACTCTTGATGAAGATCAGTATGGCCACTGTGAGGAATTATATGGGACATAACTGAGCGCCAAATGCAGCCTTTGGTGTTGTTGGAGGCTGAGTCTGCAGAGGAATTAAACTACAAAAAAATACTGTGTGAAACGCTGAGTCTGGGCAGCAGTGAACGTTGACACTTTAAACACGGTACGACGGTACGATCTTAGAACTCGATGGTACGACCTTTGAGCACGCGAAGGTACGACCCTTGCTCATAACGGCACGACCCCTGAGCATGACAGGAAGACTCTTGGGTACAACAATCAGATAAATGACCTTGTCCTTAAAGGGTCATTATGCCTGGTTGTCCTACCGTCCTGCTGAAGGGTCGTACCGTCATGTTTGAGGGATGTGTATGTGTGTGTGTGTGTGTGTGTGTGTGTGTGTGTACCTTATCAGAGCCAGAGTTTGAGCATGTGCTTCCATCCTTCTGCTGTGAGGGACTGAAAGAAGAGAGGGAGACCCGAAGTGTGATGCAACGCATCATTAATGGCATCCCTCTTGCCCAAGTGTTGTGTTCATATGGCTGCAATCTTTCCTTGTCAGTCCAGTTTCTTGTCACAAGAATTCTCTCCAGTCTGATCACGCCTTGTTATGCCACAAACTACTGACTACCCCAGCAGTAAATTGTGGCAGTTCTCATTACGTTTCGAGAGTCGACACATCTTCCTGGTAATTTATAAGACCTTTCCCTAACAAATGATATTTCTCTCACCATCTTACAACACCTTCCTTGATAATAATAAGTCTCCCGAGTAACTTACGAGTCTTCGTTGATTAACGAAGCCTTCCGAGACACTCATACGTTCCTCGGTAATATTTTCATAGTTATTCCTACTGGCCAGCAACTCGCAACGATCCTTCCCACTAAGGAGGAAGATTCAGCACTAAAACACAAGATCTTGGCTAAATTATAACACTTGCTGTCGGTCCTCCCGATACATTCCTCCAAACACCAGTAATTACAGAAGGCATCTCGGGTATAATATTAACGACTTGTAGTTAACGGGTGATAGTGGATAATTGCTTACGAGGCCTGGCATTTATCCAGGGTTTCTCATCAGGGAATTTGAAAGTTGTTGAACATCTCAGAACACAGGAACACTTAGGCTGGACCATAAACACAACAAACACGTATAGATGAGCGACGTAGGGAAACAATCTCTGGCTGTGTGAAGGTTTATGATCACAGTAAAAGTCAATACAACATTTTTTTCTGATAACCAACACATCTTGGTTTTCCTTGTTAAAGTCATGACGGTGTGGGCTTTGCCTCCAGTTCTGAGGGCCAGGTCAAAGGCCAAGTGGCCCTCATCATACCCAGTGGTCGTACTGTGATACTCCATGGTCGTGCTGGTGTCGTTCTCGAGGGTCTTTCTCCATTGCTCGAGGGGTTACCATGATACACATCTCATCAAAAGTCGAATAGTTTCGCCAACACGCTACCGTAATGCTTCACCAGTTCACTCCAGATCACTTACACCAGCTCATTCCAGTCAACATACGATAAATCATCCCAATTAACTTAGAGTAATGCGTTCCATTGGACTCGACAATTCTACCGACTAATCTTCCGCTGTTCCTCTAGGTAATTTGCCGTCATCATTCTAACTTACTGGAGAGGAAGTTCTCCCTAATCACTACCAATTTCTCTCTCTAATTTACCATTGTTGCTTTCCCTCTAATTAACGACAAAATGAGTCAACCCGCCCAATTTCCTTGCAACATTCAGTCGGTCAAGACTGCTATACAGGATGGGTACCACTAACTTGAGCTCCCTTACCATGGTAAGTTAGGGCATTGCCCCACCAGGATGTCCTCCATGATAAGTAAATATGGTGACCCACTAAGTTAGGGTCATCCTATCTTGCAGCAGATTTCCCATACATGATACTTCAGGTCGTTCAGTAACATACGATCCCTGGTCCTCCGCGTCAAAGTGGGTTTTCCCACTAACTTGATCATTTTCGCAGACTTACGCAACACTTCCAAAAATTTACGACAGGTTTACAAGTAACTCACAGCAACTGTCGCAGTAACGTACATTCCGTTACAGTCATCCTGTGGTAACGGGTACAAGTAATGCCACGCAACGGGTTAGGCTCACGAGTGGGCAAACTACGTGACTACCATCGTGTGATTCCCCCACAACATTATCATATTAGGCCTGTAATGAATACATTTCCTCCAGAGACGCTCAGACGACCCGAACACTCTGGAATATTCTGGAATATTCGACGACTGTCAAGAGAATGTAAACAGCGAGATATAACACGGGAAATAGAATCTGTCATACGCCTGAGGACAAGGAATAATACATACCTCTGCCAGGACAGTCACCAAATTCTTACTGTTGCTGTTTTTTCAGAGTTATCTAAGCGACTGTACATTAGAACTGGTATCAAGTAAGGAACTGAACTGAGCTTTTACGGGGAACTTAAAAGGAAGAAGAAAACTAGAATTATGAATGTTTGGATTCGCTTTCATCTTCGTTCACCGTACGCTACTTACTCTCCTCATGATAGACTAGTCACAACCTGTTCCCAGACACGCTGGATTTTTGCCTGGAAGACCTTAGACCAGATGTCTCCTGGAAGTGGTATAAGTTGACGACTTTGGAAAACATTTGAAGTTTTTTCTCGAAAACTGACACAAAAGAAACTGAAACTCAAATAAGTTTACTGAGGCAAGGAATGTACAACTGAACACTATTTTTTTTCTGTGAAGCGGATGATTCTCAAAGTTCCTTTCACTCACAGCCGGTCAGCAGATAACTTCGTTTTAGTTCAGTCTGGCATCTGTGACCTGTTTGGTTTGCGTATTTCGATGCATCTCGAAGCTGTGCAGCTTGGTGGAGGTGATGTGTTGTCCCAACCAAGCTTGGGGTGAAGGACGCCATCACTGGCCCCGCTCGTTGCAATTCTTAAAAGAAGGCGGGCCGACGATAGCGTCCTGTGGATGGCCTTCATCCCTGCATGATACCCGCACCTCCTCCACCCAGCGTGTTGCTCTTCTCTCCCCAGCCTGACGATGTGGTCATGTTGGGCGACCAGGAGGGTCGATAGGTCAAGACGAGGCCTCATAAGCGTGAACATAGTCTCTGACATCGAGTGAGTGCAACAGAACCTAACCCTGGTGCAGCAGACCTTGACCTTGTACAGCAGCACAACGTGGCCACAGGTACAGCCAAGTTCTACCTTTTCACCTGAGGGTAACACTCTCAGTAGCAGATCCACAACAAGCCTCCAGCCTGGAGCCCGCCAACATACGTACGCCGCCTGAAGGCTTAATATCAAAGAGTTTTTCATGTCTTGTTTTTTTTTCAGCGGATTCTTTTCATAGCGTTCGTGTCTTTTCTGTCAACGGTTCTTTGAACTCAAAACATGACAGTCGAAACGACGATGGAAGTTGCAGCGACATCTCTCAGTTGTTTTCAATACAGTTGCACAGCGTGTGAGACTTTTTTGCTGTCTCTGGTGTATGTGGCCGGACAAGGATGACACCATCACGTATGTACTACCATGTATACATCACGTATGTACTACCATGTATACATCACGTATGTACTACCATGTATACATCACATATGTACTACCATGTATACATCTCCAAGAAAAAAAAAGGAAAGTCCTTCATAAAGAGGAAGGAGAGTATAGTTGGCCTGGGCGGGAGAGGGTGTCAGTACGTGGTGGGGAGTGGGTCTTGGAGGGTCGTGAGTCCAACTAAGTTCCAGGGGGACAGAGAGCAGGTGTAAATGATCGTATAATTAGTTTCTGATTAAGCTAAATGGTATACTGATAATAATCGTCATGATAGTACTGTCCCATTCAGGGTGGAAGTACACTGGGTCGTCTGAGATTAGACTACTGAGGCCCATCTGGGAAGAACCTGCTCTGGCTTATGACTGGGTCAAAGGTTACCCCATCTTTCCCAAGACTCAATTTTCATGAGGTTCATTCATCATCCATGAATATGTCTTGGGGGCTGCCGTGTATCCGGATACATTGGGGAAACTGATATAGTTCGAGTTAGATCAAACACACACAAAAAGCACTTTGGAATCACACAGGCAATCGATTGAATGCATAACGCTGTCACAAACAGCCTCGTTAAGAATACGTGGTCTGTCGCTGTTTGGATTCAGTTGTATACCTACATCAGTAGATTGAAATTTTGTCTACTTAATGAGCGCACCGCCCAATGGTATAATTTCACCACTCTCTCTACTTCCTAACAGGTTCAACGCTCTGATGGTTCATACGAGGAGAGAGAGAGAGAGAGAGAGAGAGAGAGAGAGAGAGAGAGAGAGCGAGCCTACATTTCCCGTGAGGAACATCCTGTAACCTTATTTCCCAGCAGCGCCGTGTGTCGACGAAAGGCCAACTTCTTGACTAGTGGAGGATTTTCCCGTGATATTTTTGCTTCATCAGATTCTGTCGTCGCCAGCAGTCGTGACAGGTGTACCAGGCCAGATGGCTGTACTACCACCAGCAGGAGCCCATACGAGTATGACAGGCCAGATGAATGGCAACAAGTAATTAGTCTCTGAGAAAGGGTACTCTGTAGGATTGAGAGGATCTGTCGTGATGAGAGGCATCAACACGAGTATCAATCGCTGTGCTTGGCTCAGGGAAGGTTAGGTGAACTCATTATTTACGTAAATGTTCTTTCAATCCGTGTGGAGATATTTACATTAAACGTCAACCTCGAAAAGAGTTCAGGTAAAAGAGCCGTACGACTGTAACGAGTTTACCTAAATCCAACAAGATTCCAACTCCCTGCCACTACTTCGCCAGGTGACACTTCCTCCCGGCACCAAATATTAGAGTTCTCGTAAAATGAGGAACATTAAGAGATCGTTCTATCTCCCCTCCTTTCCAGACGGCTCCTCCGGTGAGGTCGTTGCTGCTCGAGCCCTCTTGCGCACGGAATAGAGGCTGGAGAACAAACGATTTGACTCAAAGAAGGGCAAGAAGCAGCTGATGTGACAGGAGGACAACTCCTCAAATAATACAACACAAATTTCTTGTAACATTAGCTACTGCATGATGGGCACTGACTTCCTAGCACAGCTGTATAGGGTTCAGGATTGTGGGAGTTTGGCTCTGTGGGCGTAATGTAGTATAGGTTCTACTGGGTGAAGGTTTATGTGAATGTGAGTTTAAGGGTAGGATTATGGCATAAGGTGTGAGAGAATGAGATATAGTGGGTGTGGTGGAGTGTGCGGGAATGTGATGTTCAACTTGGGTGATGTAGAGGAGCGAGGGAAAGGTAAGAAACACAATGAGGACTGTGAAGAAAAGAAAAGGGTAGGGAGGAGGGAGGTTAAAGTACGTCATGGTCACTAAGGGCAAGTGATCCTTAAACCAGCAATATTTAGGGCCTGGCAGTCGCAGACCCTCGTGCCAGTTGGGGATTACCAGGCCAGCAGGACCTCAGCGAGGGAGGGCGCCTTCTCAAGGATACCTAAGGGTCGTCAGGCCAGCAGGACCCCTGCGAGGGAGGGCACTGTTAAGTGAGCGGGACCTAAGCTAAGGATGAACCTCATCAACCGTGTTATCTTCGGGTTATCTTGCCGATGGGCTCCCCGACGAAGGATTACCACATAACCTATGTTATCTTTGGGTTATCTTGCCAGGAGCGTCAAGCAAATGAATGACCCAGCCACCATCAGGAACCAGCCACCACGTCTCACCTCAGCCAGCTCAAGAATAACCTAACGAGAAAACTTTCACCTCAATTTTTATTGGGACCTTAGATGAGTTCCTGAGACTTAAATTTCTTTCTCTACTGTCGAAGGTTAAAGAGAGCCTGAGGAATCTTTTACAACCCTCACCAGGGCAGGAATGAGGATACAAAGGAACTTTGTTTCGCAGTAAAGTCCAGAGCACACGCGCGCACGCACGTATTCACACAAAAGCGTCTTGACCAGAAAAAGGCTCTTTGTCCTGATGGTGTGTCTCGTTATGTGCTAAAGTTGTGTGCAGAGACACACGACAGATTATTACCTATAATGTTATTCACTACGTCGATAGAGAAAGGTAAACTGTACAGGGAGTGGAAGAGGGCAAAATTCAAACTATCTATGAGAGAGAAGATCATGAGGATGTGATGAAGTACAGACCCGTTTCAGTGAAGAGCGCAGTCTGTTAAGTGATGGAAAGCAAATGAGTGACTTTCTGCAGAAAAACTAACTCTCATGAGGAAGGTCACTGTAGACTCATGACACTTAGACACCATTTGTGTGAAGTCAAGAACATCTACACAACTCTCATCCCCCAAACCCACCTTATCTTTCCTATATCGAGCCCATCCCAGCTGGTACAGACCGCCACAAGAACAGCCCCACTGTGAATATCACCAGTCAGTGGACCGCCACCCCGTCACTTGTGTGAAGAGTGTGTAATCCTCCTTCGTTTCTTACAGTCCCAATTTCTAAACTACTGTATATAATTCTTGTGTGGTTTCAGCTTTTACAGTTATTTCAGCAGACCGTTGAAACTTGTGTGGCTGGGACGGTGCGGGTTGGGTGGAAGGTACACCTGTATTGCGGCGTGCGTCACCAGGTCTAAAACGAGCGTTAAAACTCCCGCTGCTGACGATCCTCGGACGAGGAAGAAAGTAAAAAATGCTGATGGGTCTCCGTCCGCCCGCCATCTGCTGGTGAAAATAACGAGTGTCGACCGCCATGATGAATGACGCCTCCGGTAACGAGGGGCGGCCATCTTGCTATACTATTTCTGACATATTCCTGCTCGCACCATTCTAGCAAAAGATTTATTGTGCTGTTGGCAGCACCTCCCTACATTCGTTGATCTGTCAGACTTTTGGTTTGGTGGTGGCGTCTGTGATTATAATGGATATTCTTCCGGTTGTCAGCATTTTTACCAAATTCGAGATTTGTTTTGATACAATGAACTTTGTGATTTGTTCTCTTATGCAGAAGTTGGTCTCCATCTCGCTCGATGGTGCTGTACTGTACTCGACCTATTTCATGATTTGTGTTGGGCATTTCAAAATGCTTCACTTTACTATATTTCGCGTTGAAAATACTAATTTATTCGACGTTCATGCTGTTAAACCATAACCACACACTGTATATCTTTGCCACTACTGATTTCATTTTTCAGTATATTCTTGCAGCTGAGGTAGACTAGATATCTATAGATAGATAATAATCAATTTGTTATACCCCAACTGGCCTCCCAACGACCATACGATGCGCGAGGCACCAGCCCACACCGCGCCTGGCCTCAGGCAACCCACACCATAAACAAACACAAGAAATATTTTCGTTTTTTCACATTACAAAAGTAGGAAAAGAAAGGAATTCAGAAAGGAATGACGTGGTTCTCTCGGCACGCAAGGTGGAGGGTGTTGATGACAGCCGGCTCTGGGGGTAATATAGCAGACCCTAATGAGACAACACAGCAGGGGGGCAGTTTATGAGGTCATCAGGCAACGTTTTATAGTATTTATTGGATTATTTTTGTCTGTTGGAGGATCATACCTGGTGCACCTCCAGTCCTTCTTTCACGCTTCCACCAGTTTCACATCATCTCCACGCAGTTCTTTACCCATGGAACCACATAAATGGAACCCGTCTAAAATGAACCCCATTTACAGCCTGCACATTATCTATATATAACCTATTCTTATGACCTCCACAAATAAATAGGTAACCTCTCCAGAGATGGTAGCTATGACATCATTAACCTTCATCTTTACATTCCACCTATTTTACACATGCTCACATCACGGCCTCCACCCGTGGTTACCTCCACAAAAGGTTTTACATATGATGTGGATCCACTAACGCACTCCACACACAACCTTCATCTACAAGATCGATCAACGAAGTTATCATAAAGTCTTCACATGCAACCTTTCAGTATCTCCTCGTGTGACCCATACCTTGACATGCCGTCCTAGCACTGACGTCTCATCTGGCAGGACACACCAGACACCACACAGGCTCTGATCCCTATTGGTCCTCGACAATGTCCAACTTTGTGTGTCTGGTTCTCTGTGAGCTCGAAGTCCACGAGTCAGGGGAAGAGGCTTCATTTCGGAGCTGCGGGATGAGGATACTGCTGTCTGGGTTAGCTGTACTTGTGAGGGCGACTGCAGTAGTCCTGTGTTGTGCCAGCTGCAAGGCATAAGTGAATTAACGCATGTAGTCACAGATAACAAAGATATCGATAAAAAAATTCAGGCCATACACGTCAGCAAAGAACGAACATTTTCGCTATAAATTCATACAAATGGTTCAACAGATACGAAATATTGGATGAATACAATTTGTGTATGATCCATGACGTTTTATATTTCCGTTGAATCAAATCACATCTGAAGTGCAACAGTTTCCAAATTTAACTGGAATCCCCCACCTCTGGCATGGACTGTTTTACGAGTTATATTACACCTCCAGTAATGGGAGTCAATGGTGGAGATGATCATGTGGTGGACGATTATGGTGGAGGATCATGTGGTGGAGAGGCTTATGTGATAGAGAGGATCATGTGGTGGAGAGGATCAAGTAATGGAGAGGATTATATGGTGGAAAAGACTACCTTACGGAGACTATGTGGTGTAGAGAATCATGTGATGGAGAAGACCAATGGGGTGAGAGGACCACTGGAGTGAAATGGCCACTGGAGTGAGAGGAACACTGGAGTGAGAGGAACACTGGAGTGAGAGGACCACTTTCTATTTCATATTTCTTGCATAACGCGTTTTGTGCCTATTGAAAACATCACTTATATAACAGGTCAGGATCATGGCTATAATGATGATAAT